>JAXISO010000317.1:0-41700 GCA_036785465.1 Colletotrichum agaves | reverse complement strand
CTTAAAAGTATTAGTATAGTCCTTAAAAATGTCCTTAAAATTAAATTATAACTACTTACTTTATAGGTTTTATTTAATAAATATATTAATATAATAAGTAGTAAAACTTATAATTTTAGTAGGGTTTATTTCTTTATTATTAAAGATATAAAACTAATTATATATTAAATAATTAATAAGGCTTTTAAACTTATTAAGAATAGGAATTAAGGACTTTTAATATACTAGGCTAATAGGGGTAATAGGAGTAATTAATATAATAATTAATAATAATACTTAGAAGAAGAATAAAAAAAAAAAAATTATAAGTAGACTAATATTAATATTATAAATATAAGTATTTTCCCTAAGTTATAGTTATTAGGGGTTAATTTATTTAGTAGATAAATTATAAATACTAAATTTAAATATATTTATTTACTTTAATTATTATTTCTCTTTTTAAAAAGGGGAACTTAGTTTTTCTAAAGAGAGAACCTAGGTTTTAACCCTAAAGAGGGGCTTCCTAAATAGGGAATTTTATAAGGAGGGAGGTATTAAAAAAGAGTAGTAGGTTTTTATAATACTTATTTTTCCCTTAGAGGGCTTCCTAAATAAGGAAAACTTAGTATTTTTAGCCTAAAAAGAGTCTTCCTAAAAAGGGGATTATATTTAGTTAATTAGTCCCTAAAAGGGGTTAAAGAGTCCTTCTTAAAGAGGGAATTATTATAATTATTAATTAAGTTAAGAAATATAATAATAAATAATAGAGGATTTAAGAGGGAAATTAATAAATAATTATTTAGTTTAAGGGTTAATACTTATTATATATTCTAATTAAATACTAATAAGGAAGGGATAAAGATAAAGAAACTAGTTAAGTAATTTAAGTAGTCTAAAAGATTTAATATATATTATTTTAGTTTAGAAAAGTTAGGTACTACTAATATAACTAATTAATAATTCTATTAAACTTTTACTTATTAGTAGAAAGCTATTTCCCTAAAGGTACTAATTTTTATTATAATAATAAATTAATTAATAAATTTATTAAATAGTAATAAGATTATAGAAGGGAGAGATTTAAGCTAGAGATAATAAGAGGGAGAGATTTAGAGTAGAGGTTATAAGAGAGAGATTTATAATAGAGGTTATTATAAGAAGGAGGGGGTTTTTAAAAGTATAAGAGAGAGAGGGATTTAATACTAAATAATATAAAATAGTAGTAAATTAAGTAATTTAGTATAACTAACTAAATTAATAAAAAAGAGATTAAATAAATTAAATTAATAAAAAAGAGATAAATAAGTTAAATATAATTATTATTCCTCTTAAGTATTTTAGAGAATTAGGATGGGATATACTATTATAGAATTACTACTTTATTATTACTATTTATAATATTTTTAATATATTATATAAATAATCTAAAAAGGTAAATTATTATTTATAATAAGTAATTTTAATATATATTTAGTATATTCTCTTATAAAATCTTTTATAAAAGAGAAGGGGGTTATTTATTTTTAAAGCTAAATAAGTTAGATAATTTTAATAGGTATATTAAATAATTTACTCTATTATAAAGTAAATTAGTTAATTTATACTATTTTAAGTAATATTTTATAATAATTCAGAGAGAAAGGGAGGTTAAATTAATAGGTTTATTATTATTTAAATAAGTTAATTATTATTTAGAGGTATCCTTTACTACTAGTTATTTTAGAAGGGATAAATTATAAATAAGGGGTAAGGGAGGTAGAGGAATAAAGAGAGAAATATAGAATTTAGTAGGATTAATAAGGGAGGGTAAGGATTATTAAGAATTATTAAGGGAGGAGAATAATCCTATTAAATTTAAAGTAAAAGAATAATTTTTAAAGTTATTATAGAATAATTATAGAGGAGGTATAAATTATATACTTATAATTATTTAAAGGGTTAAGAGTATATAATATAATAGGAACCTTATTAATACTAAGGAGAATTAGAAACTTTATTTAAGTAGGGCTAATAAGGTTATTATAGAATAGACTAAGGTATTAACTATGAATTAGGGGATTTAAAATTTCACCTAGTTAAAATATAATTTAATACTTTAGAGAGTAGAATATAAAAGGGGAGGCTAAATTATTATTTTTTAAATTTATTATCTTTATTAATATAGTACTTAATTATAAAAGGAGGCTTAGAATTACTTTAGAATAAATATTATTTCTTTAATTTAGGAAATAATAAACCTTATTAATTTATAATTTATTATATTATAATATAATAATAAAGTTAACTACTAATTAGTATAGGATTTACTATACTAATTAGTTCTAATACTTTAATAGTAGAGATAATAGGTCTACTATATATAAAGTAAAAGTGGGTTAATTAAAGTAAGTTATTTAGAGAGGGAGGCCTCGAAGGAAGGAATAATATCTAGTTAAGGAGGGTTATGTGTAGTTATGTGTGGATTATGTGACTTCCTGTGTAACCGCCGGAGTATTCGCTCTGAAGCCTCGGATCCATATGGGATCCAGCGATATAGGCGAATATTCTAATAAATTATATATATATTAATTATAATATATTATAAATTCCTAGGTTTTTCTTAAACTTTATATAGGCTTTATCTCTTTTATATTATAAGTAATTAAATAAGTAGTAGTTTTCCTTTTTATAGATATAATACTACTTATTATTCTACTAATATAGAGGTTACTTTAAAGGTGGGTAATAGGATTAATTAGATTATTAATATTAACTTTAATTATTATATTTATAATTTATCTAGTATTAATTTATTATATATTAATTAATAGTTTTTATATTACTAAAAATAATAGTATTACTAATAACTAATTAAAGTTAGTAATATAAATTTGTAAAGATATTTACTAGGTTATATACTATGAGTATGTACTTTTTAATACTATAGTAGCCCTAGAAAAGTTAATTTTAAATAACCTTATTATTCTAATAGGCCTCTCTAAGGGCTAATTAGAGCTTAGTAAGTATATTAATAAGTATATTAAGTACTTTAAACCTTATTTTAATGGGATTATTACTTATAATATAAATTATTAATATTATCTTCTATTTAACTAAACTTACCTATTAAGATTTATTTACTTTAAATTTAACTCTTAGCCTCTAAATAATTTTATTATTTATAAGGCCTCTCTGAATATTAATTAAATAAATTATATTATAATAATACTTTAGAGCTCTATTTTCTAGTATTATTAGGATCCTAAGTTTTATTTAGGCTTTTATAATTCTAACTCTAAGGTAAATATTCTAAAATATATAAAATTTTATATTAGAATTATTAGTACCTTTACTACTATACTTTATTTTATTAATATATAACTTAGTAAGATTTATAAGATATCTAGTTAAAGGAGGACTTTATTAGTTTTAAAACTCTAGAGAAATACTCTACTAGAATAATAGTACTTATAATAATAGTACTAATAGAAATACTAGAGGTATTTAGTACTTATATTCCTAATTTCCTAATTACCTTTAATTTTATTCTTCTTTATTATAATCTTTTAAGGGTTTTTATTAAGGGTTTAAAATAATCTTAGGCTAAAACCTTTAATAATTATTTCCTATAATATTATTAATAAAATTCTAATTATGAAGGAGTATAATAAATTTACCTCCCCTCCTTCACTATTAATTAAGCTTATCCTAAGTCTAGAAGTAATAGTTCTCCTAAGTAGCCACATTTCTTAGTTACTAGGTAATCTTCTAGGACTTAATCTATATAAATACTTTATATTAATAAAAATAGTTATAGAGATATTTTATAATATTAAGAGTTACTTTATTAAAGAATTTACTAGGATAATTCTTAAAGTCTTCCTAGTATTATAATTATAACTATAATTCTATGAGTTACTTTTTCTTATAGATCTCTATTTAAAAGATAATCCTTATATTAATTTACTATGTAGTAGTCTCTTTAGTATACTAGAGTATATAACCCTATATAGTGGGATTAATTATATTCTATTCCTAAGAGAATAGTAAATTAAGGATAACTCTTTGTTGGATTTATTAGGATTATAGGGGATTTAGAGGATCTAAGTAGGGTAATCCTAGTTATAAAACTTACTCTCTAGTTATTATTACTAACTTATAAAGTATAAATAAATAATTATATAGTAATTCTCTCTTATAATTAAGTAAATAGTTTTAGTTATAATAGGAGTTAATTATAAGAGTCTTAGGCTTCTTAGAGATAAATTAATAATTAATTTATTAGCTTATAATATATAGAGTAATTATAAGGTTTATTTAAGTTTTAAATAATTATTTTAGCTCTATTTAGCTTTTTTATTCCTAGATTATTTACTATAAATAAGGAGAGTTTAATAGAGAATAAAAGTAAATATCTTAAATTAATATATAGGTTTTTAGTAATTATAATACTCCTAGCTTATATTTTATAGAAATAGAGAATTAGGAGATTACCTTTACTATATTACTAGTAATTATATTAGTTATAAGGAATCTCTCTCTCTAAGGCTTATAATAACCCTTTTATAAGTATTAGAGATTATTAAATTCATAGTTTTGTGTGGTTTTGTGAGAATAAATATCTCTCTCCATATTATATTCATTTTCTCTTATTAAGCTATAATTCCCTAACTAAGTTTAGTATTACTCTTAAGCTTTTTGAAGGTCCTTAAGTAAATATAATAATTAATAAAGATTAGGTTTATAATAAGGGATTAGAGAGGTTCTCTTATTATATTTTCACTATTTCTCTTCTTCTCTTTTCCTTAAGTATTACTATAATTAATAAGGGTTTCAAATAAGTTAATATTAAGTAATTTGAGTATATAATAAACACAGGGCAACTTAATATTAAGCTGTTTTAGTAGCCTCCTAATATTAGTGGCTCTAGGTAATATAATAAGCTAGGTATATGGACTAAAATTAATGGAATTAAGGGATCTAAATTCTATTATCTCTTCCTATTCAACCTTACTAATTCATAGTATTTAGAGTAGTATAACTTGGAGTATTTTACTACTAATTAGTATTAGTATCCCAAGGTAATTACTTTATTAAATAATACCCTATATATATCTCTATATATATAAACTAAATATATTTAAATATAGAATACTTAATAAGAGATTTAAATATAGTAGGGATTATAGTATTGAGCTAAATATATAGCCGAAAGTGATTATATAATCCCGCTAAATAGCTGGGCTCCGGGCTTTACTCCTCACAGTAGCTAGTTTATGGGTATTATTATAATAATAGGATTATTACTTTATTATTACTATTTATAGTATTTTTAATATATTATATAAATAATATAAAAAGGTAAATCATTACTAGTAATAGGTAATTTTAGTATATGGTTCTCTTTATAAAAGAAAAGGAAGTTACTTATTCTAAAGCTAAATAAGAATAATCTTAGTAAGTATAGTAAATAATCTACTCTATTATAGAGTGGATTAATTAATTTATACTATTTTAAGTAACTTATTTTATAGTAATTTAGAGAGAAAGGGAGATTAAATTAGTAAGTCTATTATTATTTAAATAAGTTAATTATTATTTAGAGGTATTCTTTACTATTAATTATTTTAGAAGGGATAAGTTATAAATAGGAGGTAAGGGAGAAGAAGGAATAAAGGGGGAGATAAGGAATTTAGTGGGATTAATAAGGGAGAATAAGGGTTATTAAGAGGGAATAATAGTCCTATTAAATTTATTTAAAAGTAGAAGAATAGCTTTTAAAGTTACTATAGAATAATTAGGGAGGAAGTATAAATTATGTATTTAATTATTTAAAGGGTTAAGAGTATATAATATAATAAGAACTTTATTAATACTAAGGAGAATTAGAAATTTTATTTAAATAGGGCTAATAAGGTTATTATGGGATAGACTAAGGTACTAATTATAAATTAGGGGATTTAAAATTTTACCTAGTTAAATATAGTTTAATACTTTAAAGAGTAGGAAATAAAAGGGGAGGCTAAATTATTACCTTCTAAATTTATTATTTTTATTAGTATAGTATTTAATTATAAAGAGAGACTTAAAATAACTCTAGAATAAATATTATTTCTTTAATTTAAAAAGTAGTAAACCTTATTAATTTATAGTTTATTATATTATAATATAATAGTAAAGTTAATTATTAATTAGTATAGGATTTACTTTAATTAAATCTAGTACTTTAGTAGTAGAGATAATAAGTCTATTATATTTAAAGTAGTATAAAGTAAGTTAATTAAAATGAAGTTATTTAGAGAGGGAGGCCTTAGAGGAAGGAGTAATATCTAGTTAAGGAGAGTTATATATAATTATATGTGGATTATATAACTACCTATGTAACTACTAGAGTATTTACTCTGAAGCCTTGGATCTATATAGGATTTAGTAATATAGGTAAATATTCTAATACTTTTATATTAATATTATTTTTAAAGTACTTCTCTAAAAGACTAGTATTTAGTATTTAAATTATATAGTAATAGAAAGTATATAGAAAAGGGGGTTAAAGATAATTGGATTTAGGAAGTAGGGATATAAAGTAAGAGTAGGGCTTTTATAGCCCACACTATATATATATATTCAAAATAAAGTATATAGTAAAGTATAAACCCTATTATAATATATCCCCCTAACTTTATATAAGAATATAAAACTATAAATAAATTAATTAATTAATAAATTATATAAATAAAATATAAAATAAGTATAATTTATTCTATAATATAGTAAATTATTTAGTTTTTTAGTCTTATAATTCTTATACTTAGTAGTCCTTATAGCCTACTACTCTATAGCCTGAATATTATACTAGTAATGATTGAAAACTAGCTCCTCTAAATACTATAAACTACTTAGTTATTTAATCCTATAACCTCTATACTTAGTAGTCCTTATAGCCTATTACTCTATAGCCTAAATAGTATATTAGAGTTACCTAAAAATAATAATATTTAGTAAGTAATACTTATTAGTAGGATTATTACTATTATTATTGTGTTATTGTTCTCCTTTAGTTATCCTATTAAGTATAGTATATTATAAAGTGGCTTAAATTTATTGGATTGTAAATTCTCCCTAGTGTCCCCGAATGCTGTAAACTACCTGGCTTTTCGACCCCATGACCTCTGCGCCCAGTAGTCCTTATGGCCCGCTGCTCCGTGGCCTGAATCGCGCGTTGGAGCTGCCCAAAAACAAACAATATTTTCCAAATGCCGCAAACTTCCCGGCTATTTGGCCCCACGACCTCTGTGCCCAGTAGTCCTCATGGCCCGCCGCTCTGTGGCCTGAATCACGCGTTGGAGTCTCCCAAAAAACAGTATTATGAACGTTGTTGACCGTGGTGGTGAGTAGTACTAGGTTGCCGCGTTTATTGGTGTGCAGTTGATTATTATGGGTTGCCGTATTCGTTAGTATGTGGCCCGTAATTATTATGTACTAGTTGCTAGGCTTTGGCTTTGTTTGGAAAGAAAAATATAATAAATACATTATTGGTATTATATTACTCTGTATATAGTAAAAGGGGCTATATATATTGAATTTTTGGTGTGAATGAGACTCTTAATTGTTGAATTTTTGGTGATATTGATTAATAGTATTAGAGAGATTAGTGGTGTTGTTGATGATGGAGAGTGCGCGCAATTTAGTAGTGCCTGCGCGAGCCCCTTTTATGGATCTCGCGCGGTGGTGAAGGGCGGTAGAAACCACCCACTAAATTTGTCGAAATTGGTGATCTCTGTATTGTATTGTTATTACTACAGAACTGCGAGAATTTCGCGCGGAGATATGAGACTTATAAGTCTTGTAATTATGGGTTGTGGACTAATTATTCTATGAATAAGTGCCCCCTAAATTTAATATACCCCCTTAGGGGTTATTAATATTTACTTAGTATATTCCTATAGATATCCTTGTGAGTTTTGAATAGTCTCCTTTTTATTATAGGAGTATTATTCTCTTTTATGTTAATAATAATAAATACTTACTAAGTTATATAATTACTATTTATTATTATTAGAAAAAATAGTTAATAATTTCTCTAAATTTTGTGATTAGTTGGTGCTACCTACTATTTTTATGTAAATCTATAGTATAAATAATATTTTACTGTGCTCCTATTTATTAATTTTTAGCTTCCTTTTCTTACCTTTTTAAATTATTTATAATTATAAGTATACTTTCTTAAAAATTATTAAAAGCTTTATGTAGTTAATTATTAACTTTTCTTAAGTTATTTTACTTTTTATAATAACTTTTAATAAAACTCCTATACCCCCTATTAAGTTAGTTCCTATTAGTAAGGTAATTAATAATTCTATTATTAAGTCTACTTCCCCTATTAAATTAATTCTGGCTAGTAAGGCTACTCCTATTTTAGTTAGTGAGAATACTCCTGAGGTTAGTAATAAGTATATACTCCCTAAGAATAAGGAGGAAAATAGGAATAAAACTCCTACTAGTAAATTTTAGTACTTTTATATTTATTATTTAATTATTCTAATAAGGTTTTTATAGAAAGATAATATTATTCTACTTATTAAGTAGTTAAGGAGGTTAAAGTAAGGTGTACTAAGGCTACTAAGGAGAGGAAGAAGAAGACTACTATTAAGAAAAATACCCTAAAAACTCCTAAAAAGAAGAGTAGGTCTATAGGTAATTTTAGTTTGAGTAGTTTAAAGTTTTATAATAATATTAATAATAATATTAAGGAGTATAATTTATACCTTAATTATTTATTATTCTTTATTAAGGGTCCTAATAAGTCTAGTATATATTATAAGGGGCTTTATAAATACTATTATTATTATATATATAGTAATACTTATTAGGATAGTATTCTTATTACTATTTACCTTTATTGGGAGCTTTATACTTTCTATATTAATTTATATACCTTAAAAATTATATATATTTTAAATTTTTATTTTCTCTTTTAAGTTTTACTAATTTTCTATTTTAAGTTATTATAGTAAAATAAAATAAACTTTATTATACTATAAGAGTTACTTAAGTAACTTAGAAGGCTAGTATTAATTCTAAGTAGGTAATTATAATAATAGGGCTTAATAACTCCTCTCTTACTCCTACTTAGGTTACTCCTATTACTTTTATTACTCCTATTATACTTATTACTCTAGTTATTCCCATTATTCTAACTTTTACTAGAGTTACTTTTATTATTATTATACCTACTCCTATTTTCAGAGTACCTCCCACCTTTAGTATTATTATTTTTAGTAAGACCTACTTAGAGATTCCTTTTTTTAGTAGTATTCCTCTATACCCTTTTAGTAGCTTTACTTCTCTTAGTAGTTTTAGTTTTCTATTTCCTGTGCCTACTATTCCTGCTCTAGTTACTCTTATAATTAGTAGTCTAATTATAACCTCTTATTACTCTCTTAATCTCCTTTTAAGTACTATAGTACTTAAGGGCCTAGTCTTATAATTTCTTTATATTATACTTAATATATATAAGTAGACTACTTATATTAGAGGATTTTTGGGTTATTAAACTTATACCCTTTATAGGTAATTTCTATTTTTTTTATTATAGGTTATAATTTAAGTAGAATTTCTTATAGCTTTTTTGGGGGCTTTATATTTATAAATACCCCTAGTTTGTTAGGCTTTAAGTTTATAATAGAGTTCTTATTTTTACTCTCTTATTATTATTTCTTTATTATGAAATTCTTAATTTTATAAAGTTATTTATTAATTCTATTTTTTTAGGAATTATTTAATTATATTAGTTTTACTTATTTCTCTTTATTTTTCTTGAGTTTAGTTTTTTAAGTACTTTTAAGTTTTTAAGTTTTATTTTAAAGTCCTAATTATACTTAAAAGACTTTAAATAGCTACCTTGGAAGTACTTTAGTAAGTCTATTAGTTATTAATTTAATTAAGAGAGTATAAGAGACTTTTATTTAGTTCTTATGAATTTCTTAATAAAGCTAGTAGTTATATATATTTATGTGCCTTAGTTTTATTTAGAGTTATATAAGTTCCTTTATTATTAATTAAATAGTTTAAAGGTTATTATACTGGATATAAATAGTTGGAGCTTTACTCTAAGTTAATAGGAAAATTATATAAGATCTTAGTATTAATGGGAGCCTAATTTAGAGTATTATAATAAGTTAACTCGTGAATAGTGCCTCCTTTATAGTGTGTGAGAGTATAAGGAGTTTAGTCTTAGTTATTAAGGTAGTTATTATTAATTACTTACTTACCTTCTAGGTTATAATTCTATTAAAGAGTTTTATTATAAAACCCTAAGAGCTCTTATAATTAATTATATTATCTCTAAAACTTATAGTTAAAGTTACTTCTAATATATTACTTGAGGTCCCTGGATCCACTCTATACTTGGGGTAGAGGTAGTAAGTATTATATAAATATTAGAGGACTTAATTAGTAACCTTTTAGTGTTTTAGGCCTGGGTTTTAGTTAAAATAAGTAAGTTAGCTTACTATAAAAGTAATATTTAATTTTATTATTACTATTGTGTATAGAATTATTCCTATTTTATACTAGAAGAGGTTTATTTTACTTACTAAGGCTTTATTTTTATATAGGAGAAGCTTAACTTATCTTATAGGAGTTATATTTCTTATGTGAGGTTTATAATTCTTAGGGAGGAGCTTTTTAATTTTTTTATAGTATATAGCCTATAATAGTTATAGTTATTGAGATACTCTATTATGTAGAATTTTAATCCCTAAAAACTACTGGAGAGGCTCTTTATTTTTGAGGTGGTACTTCTACTGAAGTCTAGTAATTACTTCCTTTACAAGAGCCTTATGTGATTTCGGAAATACTAGAATATAATTGTTAATATAGAAGAAGAATATTACTTATTCCTTCTACTAATAGTAGTCTTCTCTAGGAATTTAGGAGAAGTTTAATTCTTTAAGTCCCTTTTCTAGGTAATATTACTAAAGTAATAGTAATCTCTAGAGACTATAGAGAGCCTTTTAGAGTTTTAATATACTCCTAGGTTTCTTATACCTAGGAGGTATTTATATATAGATCTCCTTATTAATTAGTGTGTATATGAATGTGTTTATTATATTATATTAGAGAAATTTGAGATTAAACTGGGCTGTAATAGTTATGAGGGTATAAAAAGAGGTTCCTATGAGAGTTATTATATATATATTATAAGTATTTTATACTTATTAATTACTTTATATAATTAAGTAGGCCTTTAGTTTTATTAGTCTCTTATATTTATTTAATTTATAAGTATATACTTAATAATAACTAAGTACTTAGTATTCTCCTAAGGTATTTTTCTTAACCTCCTCTTATAATTAGGATAGTTTATGCCCTCTAAGATGGCTTTTTTTAGCTTTTTAAAAGCCCTTTACTAGAGAGTGAGGTTTACTTAAGGTATTTAACCTCTTCTTCTTAAGTTTAAGACACTCTTCTGTTAGAGGTGTATAGTATAGAGTGAAGAAGTTAGTATTTTAGGTATAGGTAAAATAACTATTCTTCTCTGACCCCCCTACCCTAGTATTTAGGGGGGTTATTACTACCTATATAGAGACCACCCGCTAGGTCCCCGGAGGTCCCTGGAGGCCCCCATAGGTCTCCGAGGGTCTCCGGATGTCCCTAGAAGTCTTTAGTATATAATATAATCCCCCTCTAAACCCGGGCTATCCTTAGTTGGGGGTTAGCTGGAGGTTATCTAAAGGGTCTCTAATAATCTACCCCATTTCTTGACTGGTTTATTTGTGAACTCCCACACTTTAACTAATATTTTAACCTAGGGCCCCTTAGGTAGACCGCAAGTACTACTAGTGGCTCCCTAGTGGGATACCTCTACTATTCTAACTATTTATAGTCTCTATATTCTATAGTTTAGTGTCCTAAACTATAAATGAGTAGACTCTTTCTTAGGCTTCTTAATAACTTAGAGGGGTGGCTAATTAGGAGTTATTATATTCTTTTATAATTACCCCTATAATTTATTATTTAGTAATAAGGGACTAGTTTACTTAAAAAGCCCTTTTAATATACCTAGGGTTATTTAGTAGTTATTTATAGATGCCCTTGTGCTTCTCTACTTATAATGTGTGCCTTCCTTATTATAAATAGTTATAAAAGTTAGTATTATTTTATGAAGTTTTTATTACTTTTAAAAGCCCTTCTCTAAGGTAATTATTTCCCATTATTCCTATATTTTTAGGACTTTTATAGGCCTTATTATTACTAACTCCCTTTATTAATATTTTTAGTTATTTATTATTAGATATAAGCTACTTAGTAGTAACCTACTACTTCTCTAGTAGTTATCTCCTATTAATATAAGTATAAAATATTATAATATTGTGTTCTTAATTATGTTACTCCTAAATTTTGCCCTTTATGGGAAATTATATAAATATCCCTCTAATTTTTTATAGTTTAAAACTTTTTCTCTTTTTTTCTTTAATTTTATTACTAACCTTACTATTACTACTACTACTACTACTGCTGCCCCCCCTCTGCTCTCCTTTTTTCTTCTTTTTTCTTTTATTTATTTAAATACCCTTATTAATTTTACTATATTAGAGAATATTAACTCTGAGAAGGCTCTCTAGGGCCTTACCTACTATTATTACCTGTGCTACTAGTCCCTTTAGTGCCCTGGCTAGGAGTTTTATCTCTATTTTAAGATTAAGAGTAAGTTATTATTATTCTTCTAGTGGGTTCTTAATAATTATTTAATGTATTTAATATAGTTATCTCTACTAAGTATAAGTATTATATTAGCTCTAGTAATAGTAAAGCTTATATTAATATAAGTTGTCCCTTTTTCTTAATTCTAAGGCTTTACTAATTACTAGTAGCCTACTTATATTATAATTAACCTAACTAATTACTTAAAAGTCCTCATGAGTAAGGCCTAGGGGGCCCCTAATAAGGCCTCCTAGTATACTAACTATAAAGTAATTATTACTACTCTTTTTTTATCTTTTTATTACTTAATTAATACTTAGGAGGAGCTTATTACTACCTAACTAATAATTAAAAAGGCCCTTTAGGGTAAAAAAAATAAAGTTAATTTCTTAGTTAAGAAGAGAAAGGCTTAAGACTAAGAGTAGGACTAGGTCCTAGAGGAGTACTAGGTAGCCGCACTTAAGGCCTAGGCTACTAGTAGTAAGTAGTTAGCTACTGAGATTACTAAGTAGATACTTAAGATAGAGTACTATTATACTACTATTAAGGCACTAACTACTACTTAAGTATAGGTACTTAGGGTTATTTCTACCTACCTAGAGGAGATATTTACTCTCTATATAAAGTATATAAGTTAATATTATTTAGTACTTACTTATTACTCCTCTAGTACTAATACTTTATAGTATTATAATATTCTTACTATAGCTTTTAAGAGTGAGGAGAAGGAGAAAGAGGAGGTAAAGGAGTAGGCCCCTTACTAGTGAGGGTACTAAGGACTTACTAGAGTGCCCCTAGTGAACTATTATTAGTACTTTTTACTTTTAAGTATAATACCCTATTTTTCTTTTTAAGTTAGGCTTTTTACTATAAAATAGTAAATTAGCTCCTATGCCTCTATTATTAAGTATATTACTTATTACCTCCCTATTACTCCTCTATAATTACTATAACTTTATTATTCTAGTTTTACCTTATAAGATTACCTTAACTTTATAGTAATGTTCCTCTGTGGCTCCTATGAATTCTTAGTATTATTATAATTTTTCCACTTAATAAGGTACTACTAGTTCCTCCTAGGTCCCTTATAGTTAATAATATATTCTACTAAGTATATATTATTCTCTAGCTCTTTAATGGGGATATCTCTTAGGGGTATTACTATACTAAAGTAGGGCTCTAAGTAAATAGGGGAGAAGATATTATGGATTTAATAATAAACTTTAATATTTAACTTATATACTTAACCTCTATTAATAACTTATTTTATAGTAAAAGGTCCTAAGTACTTATTTAATAATTTATAGGAGGGTCTCTATTACTTAATATTTCTTATAGAGAGTAGTACTAAGTCTCCTATTATAAAGGTAATTATTATTTATTTATAGTTGTAGTACTTTATATAAGTGTTATTAATACTATAAAGTAGTTAGGCTATAGTTACCCTCCTAGTGGTTAATTCCTAGGCTCTATTCTTAGTTATTAGTACTTCTTTAACTTTTACTAAGTCTAGTATTATATTGTTAGGTTCAACTAGTAAATAACCTATAAGGGCTTTTACTAGTGATAACTAAATAGCCTTATAGTGGGTATTATTATATATAAATTGAGCTATAGGTAGGAGATCTACCTAGTTATTCTAATTAATATTATAAAATATATAGAGGAAATACTTAATATACTAGTTTAGTTATTTAGTTTAATTATTAGTTTGGGGGTAAAAGGTAGTACTGAGGGCTCTCCTAATAACTAATAAGTAATATACCTCTACCTAGAATTTACTAGTAAATAGAGATTCTCTATTAGAGATAATAGTTTTTAGTAATTTATATTTTAAAAATAGGTACTTTATTAATAAGTTAGTTAATTTATTCGTAGTAAGGGACTTCTTAGTAGATATATAGAATATATACTTAGTAAGTTTATTAATAATTACTAGTAATAAATTAAATAAGTTCCTTTTACTATGGGGTAACTTAAGTAATTTAATAATAAAGTCTATTATTATATATTTAAATAACTTAGTAGGTACTAGTAGGGGAGTGAGTGTATTATATGGGAGGTAATATTGGGGTTTTATTCTCTAATATATTATATATATTTTAATATAACTTACTATATTCTTTTTTTATAACTTCTAAAAGAATAATTTTATATTCTTTTTAGTGTCTTAGTGACTCCTAGGTAACTAGTAAATAGTTTGTTGTGGAATACCTTTATTACCTCCTATTTAAGGATGTGGTTATTTAGAATGAATAGGTTATTATTATATTTAAGTGTGTTATTACTATTTATTAATTACTTATTACTTATTTATTTTTATAATAGTTGTTAATAGAATTTATTCTATAACTAGGCTTTTCTTATTTCCTATTAAAGAAAAATCTTAGAATTATTATCTAGGTTGACCCCCTAGTGCTCTCCTAGTGATATATTATAGTGAATTATGTATACTTTTCCTCCTTAAAATTATCCTAAGAAGTTGTCCAAGAATATATTCTTTGCATTAGCCCTCTCTTAACTAGGGAGTATATAATCCGGCCTTTATAATAGAGTATTAGCTGTGTTCTGGGTGCCTGGTTAGTATTTAATTTCAAAGTTGAATATAATAAGATTTTATAGTAGTTGTGCTTGTTGGCTATTAAGTATTTTCTTCTTAGTAAGGTATTAGTAACTTAGGTAATTAGTAATAAATAAAATTTAATATTGGGAATATAATAAATAGTATCTCTATAGGAGTATAGTGTCCCTAATGGCTAATAACTTAGCCTCTAGTGCCTTATACTTAAGTTCTACCCCCTGAAGTTTCCGTAATATAAAGGCTACTAGCCTCTATAACTTATTAAGTTATTATTAACTTAGAATAGTTTTAATTATAAAGTCTAATATATTTGTCTCTACTTATATTAGTAGGCTTAGGTTAAAATACTATAGAATAGGTGCCCTTATAAAGAGTAATTTTAGTTTTGTGAAAGCCTTTAAAGCCTCTAGGGTAATTACTAATTAATTTTTAGCTACTTTTCCTAATTAATCCATAATAGGGGCGCATACTTTAGAATAGTTCTTAATAAAATAGTAGTAAAAGTTAATAAATCCTAAGAATTATTATACTTCTTATAGATTAGTAAGTACTAACTACTTAATAATAATTTTAACTTACTCCTCCTCTATAGTAATTCCTATGGGTAAAATAATAAATCTAAGAAATTTAATTATATTTATATAGAAAATATACTTTTCCGGGTTTGTGAATAACTTATTAGCTTATAACCTAGTGAGTACTATTTTAATAGTATTAATATACTTTTTCTTTATATTTAAAAAAATAAGAATATTATTAAAATAAATAATATAAATAATATTTACTAAGCCTATAAGGGCTTTATTAATAAATATCTAAAAAGTAGTGAGTGTGTTAACTAAGTTAAAAGGTATGACGCGGTACTTATAGTGTCCATACTAAGTATAAAATACTATTTTCTATTTATCTCCCTCCCTAATTCTTACCTAGTAATAAATATCTTTAAGATTAAGTTTAGTATAAATCTTAACTATTAATAATTAATTTAGGATTTTATTAATAAGTGGGAGTAGTGCTTAGTTTTTAATAGTAACCTTATTAAGCCCCTAGTAATTAATATATAATCTTAACTTACCCCCCTTCTTAGGAATAAAGAGAATAGGGGTATTTACTAGGCTTATGGAGAATTATATTTATCCCCTTTTTAATATCTTCTTAATATAACCTCGTAGTTCTTTAAGTTCCTTTTCTACTAATAGATAAATAAGTCTAAAGGGTAGCTCTGTACCTAGTTCTAAGTTAATGAGGTAACTCTAAGTAGTACTAATAACTATTACTTTATTAGTGAGGTTAATATTAAAGATATTCTTAAAGTCTATATATTCTATTAGAAGAATTAGTACTAGCTCCTCTGGATAATTATGACTAGTAATCTCTAGTGGATTAGTTTATTAAATTTATTTAACCTTTAGAGTACTAATAAGTATTAATTTAGTATTATTTATAGTTTACTAGAGTTCTTTTCTAGTGTGAATAACTTTAATACTATTCTTACTTAGTAGAAAGATTTACCCTAGTTCCCTCTAATTAACTCTTAGGTTCTCTATTATTCCCTAGGGTATACTTAGTATTATATTATACTTATTATTATTACTAATTTTAAATATATATAATATAGTTCTTTTTACTTTAATACTATTCTTTAATTATATAATAATATACTTTTCTTTATAATTGGGGCTAATAGCCCCCTATATATTTATTACTAGTAATTCTTTAGTAGGGTCCTATAGGGCTAGTAGCTAGCTATTCTTTAATAATATTCTCTAATTTATTATATTTTTATCCACTTTATAATTAATAAGGGCTTTACTAACCTATTATTTTCCCTTAATGTGGACCCTTAATTCTGCTTTAAAATAGTGTAATTGGGCCTTATCCTATTTTAGGGTATAGTTCCTCTTATTATTCTTACTTATTAGGTCCCTAGGTGGGTATAGTTTATTATTATAGTATAGTTAATTATAATCTTTATAATTTAGGTAGTGAGGTATAATATGGCCTTTTTGTCCGTAAGTATAGTAGGTAATTAGTTGGTGGGGACCTCCTAGTGGGTACCTTAGGGTATTAGATATTTTCTTTTAATACTTATTTAATTTACTTTTATTAGTGTGGTTTATAGTGGGGTTCTTTATATTCTTTTAGTTTATATTATAATTATTGATATGAGGTAGTCTCCTAGTGGGTCCCTAGTCCCTTAGTATAGTCCTTATATCTTAAATATTAATAATAAGTTTAGTATTCCTAGTTCTATTATTTAGTTTAATTCTGGTTCTTAGTAGGCTATTAGCTATAATAGATTACTGGATTTTAGGTAGGAGTTACTTGATAATGTTGGCTACTTATATTTTCTTTAGTTATTAGTAGGGGTACTCTACCTTAATTCCCTTATAAAAATTAATAAAGTTTTAATAGGTTTAGTTGGGTTTTTAGTATACTTATTCTAGTTAGTCCTAGGTACTAAGTATATATAAGCCTTTATTAGTTATACTATTAGTTAGCTATTCTTTTATTTACTCCTAAGTAATACTCTTAGTCTTATTATTGTGCTTAATTGCTATATAAGAGGTCTATTACTTCACTATGAGCCCTTTAAGATACTAGGTAGTGAATAGGACTCTCTCTAAGTTGCTCTTAATATTATTTATCTTGAACTAAGTATTTAGGTTAAATATAAATTAGTTATAGTTAGTTTAGTTACCCCTCTTATACTTTAGTATGGGGAGATATTTCCCCTATATTTTAATTTAGGATCTTTTAGTAGAAGTATCCTAGTAAGTAGGTAATAGTTAAGTAATTAGTAGGGTATTAGTGGGGTTAATTAATCTTCCTACTTTTATAGTCTTTAATTATTCTTATTTTTACTTAAAGTGTATTTTATTTTTTTCTTTTGTAATTAATTAATTAAGGTCTGCTTCTATTAGTTAATTAATTGGTGGTTTCCTAGTATTCTTATTTTGGGTCTATGTTTTATTTTGCTCCTTGTTATTGTGGTCTTTTTATATGTTGGCTAGTGATATTAATTAGTCTCTATTAACCTAGGTTCTAGGTGATCTCTAGGAGGGTTATAGTATAGTGTTTATTTTATAATAATTACTTTAATAGTCTGTACCCCTATTAAATAAGTAGAGAGAAGAATATATTAGAGGTGTATAGTATAGAGTAAAGAAGTTAGTATTTTAGGTATAAGTAAAATGATTATTCTTCTCTGACCCCCCTACCTTAGTATTTAGGGGGGTTATTACTACCTATATAGAGACTACCCGCTAGGTCCCCGGAGGTTCCCGGAGGCCCCTATAGGTCTCCGAGGGTCTCCGGATATCCCCAGAAGTCTCCGGCACGTAATATCTTCTTAGTTTAGTAATTATTAATATAATATTAGTAGAGATAATAAATTTCTCTAGTAAGTACTTAAAAGATAAGAGGTTATAATACTATAAGCTCTTATAGGGAGGGAGCTTTTAGAGGGCTTATTATAATACTTAAGGCCCTTTTTTAAAGTCTCTAATAACTAGGAGCTTCTAAAGAGCTTATTACTATATACTAGGCCCTTATTAACCTCTATCTCACCCTCATTATCTATACGAGATATACTAAGTACTATATATAGATATAATGGGTTATTTAGCTTATAAGGAAGAACTTGAGAGTCTTTATATAAGTAGCTTCCTACTAGGAAGGCTACTTTAAAAGATATCCTAGGGGTTATTCTCTTAGGTGTGAGCCTCTTAGATAAGTCCTAGATTCACCCCCTTATATTAATACCTATTTTAAGGTTTTTACCTAGCCTCACGAAAAATACTATGGGCTCTAGAGAGTCTAGAGGAGTTAGGAGTAACTTAAATTATACCTCTATATATTTCTTAGCTCTATAGGCTAGGTTTTTAACCTACCTAGCCTTTTTAGGAAACTTAGTATTAATATATTTAATAATTTTATTTACCTCTTTATTAGTATTTTATTATATGGGAGTACTATATAATTACTTAATTAATTAAGTAATATATTCTTGAATTATATTGAGATTTATATAATGAAACTCCTTTATTATTTATTATGGGTTATTACTATAGAATCTCTTCTTATTAAATACTATATCCCTTATAGTGAATATCTTACTTTTAAGTAAGTTCTAAATATAAAATAAATTACTTAATATATACCCTACGAGGAAATTAATAAATACCCTTAGTATGAGTTTCTAGAGGTACTTTTAATAGAGCTAAGCCTCTTTTATTATTATATACACTCTATAATTATACGCGCAAAAGTATGAGAGATTAGGTCTTATTAGGGGTTTATTATTATTATCCTAAAAATATCAATTAAAGAGCTTATAAGGTATTCTCTAGCCTTGGGACATAGAGAGTATATAGTTATATAAGTATACTATAGCCTTTATAATCTTAGGCTATAGAATAAATAGGAGTTTCACACTAATAACTATTACCCTAGCTTACTCCTTTATTATTACTACTATTTACTCTGCCCCTTTATTTTAGGCCTAAGTATTTAGGGTAAATAACTTAAGTTTAATACCTTAATTATAAATTATGAATTAAATATACTTATACTTATAAATCTTATTATTAGCTTTAATCTCTTTTATTTATATATAGTATATATTTTAGAGGTAGGCTAGGAGTTCTTTAATTATACTAAGAAGTATATTTATTTTATAGTTTAATAAGTAGAAGTCCCATACGAGGCCCATAGCTCTATTAACTGTGATTATTAATAAAGTTACTCCTCTATAACCCTACTTATAATTATAAAAATTAATTATAAGCCTCTCACTTAGTTTCGCGTAGGCTATAGATTCCTTGGGAGTTCAATAAATTATTCTATATATTTTCTCTATCCTATATACCTTATAGTTAACTGTTTTTATACTTATAGAACCTATGAGTAATTATATACCCCTTATTATATTTATAATATACTTAATAGGCTCTAGTCCTAGGTAGCCTAATTTATAGTACTAGAGCTTAGTAGAGCCCTAAATAGGTCTCTAAATAGTTTTAGAAGTAAACCTATACCTCTTTTTTAGCCTTAGGAGTTTATTAGGAGTAGGCTTAAATAAAGGGATAATTATTATAAGTACTATATTATATAGGGACTAATAATCTAGTATATATTAATTATTAATATACTTAAGAGAGTATAATAAGCTCTAGTTCGCGCGGTGTATATAGTTATTACTAGGGCTTATATTTTACTAAATTCCTTATTTATAAAGCTTTTAAAGGGATACTAAGTTACTTGTGAGGCCTATATAAAGTACTATATTATAAAGTTAGAGTATAATAGGCCCCTTAGGCTCTTCTAAATAAATATAAGTAGTCCTATAGGTCTTAATTAGAACTCTCTAAGTCCCTACTTATAAGAAGTCCCCTAATAGGGCTATTTTTAAAGTTATAAATTAATAAGAGTTATTAAAAATATATATTATTACTCTTAAGTTTAGAATTATGGAGTTTATAAGTATATAATATTTCTAAGTTATAAAAGTTACTCCTACTTAACCTCTTAACCTTTTATATAGTTAGTTAAATTAAATAGAGATCTTTATAATTTTTTGAATATACTTTGTGAAGTTGGAGTTACTCTCTATATAGTACTTAAGTACTACTTAAATCCCATAATTTAGTTCCTAGGTTTTTAGGTAAAGGGTTTTATTAATATAGTAGTACTTTAGGAGTAGGTAATATATTTAATAAATCTTATAGGTAATTTTACTTATTATAGGAGGGTTTAAAATTAACTCTTCTTACTTTTAGTAATTATTAGTAAGAGTCTTTATTTACCCTTAACCTTTTTCTCTATTTAAAGTATTAAGAGTAGGGCCTTAGTACTTAGTTATATTAATTAGCTTCTTATGGGCTTATAAGATTAATTTAAAGGCTTTATAGGTTATTTTTCCCTTCCCTTAAGTATTATTATAGTTAAAAAGAAACTCTTAGAGGTTAATAATTATTATACTTATTATGAGGGTATTATTATAAACCTCTCTACTCTTCCTAACTTAGTAAGTAAATACTTATAACTCTATATAACTCTAATTTAAAGCCCTATAAAGTTCTAGAAATTATAAATTCACGGATTATATATTAAGTATATTACTTGTGAAGGCCTTATAAAAAGTACTCTCCTAGTAAGAGATCTAGATTTCTAAATTCTTTTTAATATTAAGATATTTTTAATAGGAGTATACTAGTATAAATTAGTATTCTATAATTATTTAAGCTCTTCTCTCCTAAGAGCCACGGCCTATATATTACTTAAGCTTATAAAGTTAAATATTAAGGCCCTTCTTAATATAATAATAGTAGGTTTTAAGTTTAGGGCTTATACTCTTATAAATATAATCCTAAATAATATAGATTCCCTTTATTATACTATTCTATATAGTAGCCTAAAAAGTATATTTAGACCTCCTTTCCTTATAAAGCTCTTGGTTTATAGTTAATATATCCACTATGGATTATATATAGGGCTAATTATCTTCCCTACTAAGTATAATCCCTACTTTATCTCCCAAGGGAGTTACTAAGACTAATAAAGTACCCCATATATATACTTAAGGATAATTGGATAGCTTTGGAAGTTCTAGCTTCCTTATAAGCTTAATATATTAAGAGTTCAAGATTATAGAACTTATACTACTACTAGGATTAATTACTTCCTAGATTCTATAGTTATATGTGAGTAACTTAATACTTTTAATCTAAAGTACTTAGTCCTTTAGGCTATTTAGGGGAATTTTATTAGTAACTTAGGAGATTAATACTATTATTATAAATATTAAGAGTATTATAATATTATAGAATATATAATAGAAAATTTTTAAATAATTAATACTTATAATACTTATTAAATTATTAATTATTGAAATTAGTAATCTTTATATTATATTATTATTACTGTGGAACTGTGAGAATTTCGCGCGGAGATATAAGACTTATGAGTCTCATAACTACGGGTCACGGACTAACTATTCTATAAACGAGCGCCCCCTGAATTTGACAAAATTTAATATACCCCCCTAGATTGGACCCTCCTAGGGCCTAATTTACAAAGAGAATTACGCATTTCTAATTATAGTAATAATTCTATATATATATATAATAATAAATTTAATTACTTAATCCCTATTACTTTTATTAAAATCTCCTTAATAAGTAGAAAAGAGTTATATTATTTATAGAATCTCCCGTGAGTTTATCCACATATACTTTAAGTTTATAACTTTAATAAGCTCCTATACTTAATAGGTAGTATAAAAGCTCTTCCTATTTTGTGGTGAGATAGCCTCTTAGGTATAGCCCTTATTAATATAGTAAGGTGGCTTTATAAGCTACTTCCTTATTAAATCTTATATAGCTTATAATTAAGGGTTGGATTACTTTATTAGGTTTAGGGTTTTGAGTGTGTTTGAGGGGTATTAATTCGAGGTTATATACTATAGATATAACTCAGTAAGCTTTAGTAATAGTTTTATGTAGATTAACTTCTTACTATAATATATACTAAATTTTATAAGTAATTAACTAAGTATTAAGAGGGGAGTAGTAGGGGTTTTAAGTAGTTATAGATAGCTGGTAATGTGAATTAGACTGTTAATTATTGAATTATTAGTGTGAATAAGACTCTTAATTATTGAATTTTTAGTGATATTAATTAATAGTATTAGAGAGATTAGTAGTGTTGTTGATAATAGAGAGTGCGCGCAATTTGGCAGCGCCTGCGCAAGCCCCTTTTATGGATCTCGCGCGGCGGTGAAGGGCGGCAGAAACCGCCCACTAAATTTAATAATATATAAAGGAATTATCTTAAGTTAGAGCTGGGCTTATAACTGTGGTAATGGAGGGTGTATGGAAAAGGGGGTTAAAGATAATTAGATTTAGGAAGTAGGGATATAAAGTGAGGGTAGGGCTCTTATAGCCCATACTGCACGCATATCCGAGATAAAGTGCATAGTGAGGCATAAGCCCTATTATAATAAATTATAATTATACTCTTTATTTTAGAGAATATAAGAATAGTATTATAATAAAGAAGCTTATTTATAAGATAAACTTTACCTTTCTTAAATATAAACCTTATTTCTCTTACTCTATTTTATATAGTACTAATATAATTATAAACTTAAATCCTTTAATATTAATTATATAAAAGTAAAATATAATTAAATTATTAAAGAGTAGAATAAATAAGGTATATTTATAATACTTATATATTAAATACCTTAGGCTAAAGTCTCTTAAGTACTTAATTCTAACTATTTAGAGAGTAAAATATAAGAAATTAATATACTTAAATTACTAGTATTATATAATAATATATATTAAATAAATTATTTTAAAATAAATATTTAAGAATAATGTAATTTACCTATATTATTAAAGTTTATAGAATCTCTTTAATTACCTAGAAAGCCTTAATTATAATTATTAGTTAGTAATTATTAAAAGTAAATATACTAGCTATATTTTTATATTCTTATATATAAATAATGGACTTAAGTATATTTTTAAAGTACTTTATATATTTAAAAGATAGGTATATTAATAAAAGGGCCTTATATTTTATAAATTATAATAGAATATTAAGTAAGTAATTATTATAATAAGTATATAGTTTTCTAGAGGTAAATAATAAATAAAGGTATTAATATAGAAATAACTCTATCCTATATAAAAGAACTAAATAATAATAATAGGTATACTAATTAGGAGGGTATTATATAAGGGATTAAAATAATAATTATAGCTAGCCTCCCTCTAGATCTCTAACTTAAGGTTATACTAATTATAGTACTATTTTATAATATAGGCCTACTAAAGTACTATACTTAGCTTCTACCTATTTAAATCAAGTATAAATAATTCTACTAGTGCTTTTATTAATAATAATTAGAAACTATTATAGCCTTTACCTAGAATCTCTACCCTAGTTAGAACTATATATATACTTATAAGTATTATACTTACCCCCTTAAAAAGGAATAAGAAAAAGGAGGAAAAAAGTATTTATTTAAGGTAGTACTATAAGAGTATATTAAATACTTAGTAGGCTATATTCTAAATACTTATAATCTCTATAGAATCTAGATCCCTTTATTATAGAAAATAATTATTATATAAAATAAAATATTTAATAAGTATACTTTCTATATAAAGAATACTATAAGTTAGGTTATTTAAAAAGAGGTTATTTATAAAATTATAAATAAAATTAAAGAACCTACTTTATAAATTAATATAGAGCTTTAAACTCTAGGTATTACTAATAAAGTTAAAGCTAAGTCTATTCTAATATTATAATAGTCTCTACTATTAACTCCTATTCCTATAATTATTATTCTAGATAAAGGTATACCTAAGCTTTTTTAGAATATAATAAATAAGAAGAGGGAGTAGTTATTAATTTCTAAGTTTATACTAGAGCTAATTAAAGGTCTAATAATAATAAATAAAATAAATATTACTTTATAAACTATATTTATTATAACTAAGGTGAATAATATAGGGGAAGTTAACCCTATTAAGGAATAGGTTAAAGACTATAATTAACTACTATTTGTTTCTCCCTCTAAAAATAAAGTAGAGCTTAGTAATCATAAGGATTCTTTAAATAATAGTCCCCTAAATTAACTAGTATAGCTATACTAAAACTTAGGGAATAAGAGTAATTCTAAGGAATAGTTTAATTAAGTATATAACTAGGAGAATTATAATATAATTAGTACTATTAATAAAATAACTTACCCTTAAAAGGATATTAAACCTATTCTAATTATACTTATATAGTATACTACTATATAAAAAGGGAATAAGTATAAGACTTCTTTAATATTTTCCTACTTAATTAGTAGAAAATACTTAATAACGTAATAATAAAATACTATATACTCTATAATTATATATATATCTTAGTTTATAATATAAAACCTATATTTATTATTATATTTATATATAAATAACTTATTATTAAAGGCCTTATTAAGTTATTAAAGAAGTAAATAGATCTTAATAAATTCCCTTAATTACTCTAAAGATATTTTATAAAAGTAATTAAAATTAAAATTAATAAGCTTTAGGAAATAGGTATATAGTATATTATTAACTAAAATATAACTAATAGAAAACCTATTCTTCTAAAATAAATATTTAATTATAAATTTAATTAAAATAATATTCTTAATTAGTATAAAACTAGAGTTTATATAAAAGGTAATTTCTAAATAAAGAACTCCCTTAAATGGACTTATATAATAACCCTAATAATTTAAATTTTTAGAATTATAATAGTATTAATTATATAATTTAATTTTAAAGTATAATAATTTAATATTATTAACATATTCCTAAATATTACCTAGAACCTAAATAAAGAACCTATTATTTATAAACTTCTAAATAACTTTAAATAAACTAGGAAATATATTAAGCTCTACTATATACTTTATAATTTATAAAATACCCCTCTCCTTTAGTATAGGGAGTTCTCTTTAACTCTTTACTACCTAGGACTTACTACTACTAGTAAAGACCTATACCTATTTTAAATAAATAATAAGAAAATCCTAGTCCTCTTTTATATTAATAATATTCTTATTCTATCTTATAACAATTATATTAATAATACTATTTATATTATATTTAGTATTATAAAAATATATAAAGTTAAAAACTAGAACTTAATTAAGTTTTACTTTAGTATTAGAATTTTTTATAACTAGGCTACTTAAAAAACTTACCTTTTATATAAGTAATATATTAAGAAAATTACCTAAAGATTTAACTTTATTAATTTAATTATACTAATCACTTCT
This sequence comes from Colletotrichum agaves, assembly GCA_036785465.1. NCBI lineage: Eukaryota > Fungi > Ascomycota > Sordariomycetes > Glomerellales > Glomerellaceae > Colletotrichum > Colletotrichum agaves. The sequence goes on along the minus strand of JAXISO010000317.1, from coordinate 15,616 downwards.
ATATTAATAATACTACTTAGAAGAATTAATCCTAAGTAACTCTAAAGAATATTAAATCCTATTAAGAGTATTTTAGATTAATTATATACTTATTAATTATAATATAACTTAATATTGCCTTTATATATATTCCTCTCTTAAAATATTTAATAAACCCCTCTTAGGAGTACTATATTATAGTAGACTAAGTTATTTAATACTTATATTATACTTATTACTTTAGAATTTACTTTAATAATTTAGGGAATAAATAATATTATTAATTATAAATAATATATTCTTTATTAATAATAAAGAAATATAAAGGTTATTATAAGAATATATAACTTCTCTCTTTAAAGGCCTAATTTAATAAAAGGCTACTTAGTAAGTTATAATTATAACCTTAATAATTAAAATTAAATTCCTAAGCCTTAACAATATAATAAAGGAGATAATTACTCTTAAGTAGCTCTTTTATAATATTATACTTAAATTAGGAGATATTTAGGAAATTTACTATAATAATAATTAAATAATTTACCTTATTATAAGGGAAAAGAAATATATTTTAATTTACCTTTATTATATAAATATTTAGAATATATAACTATAATAAGAGTATATTAGGGGAATATTTAATATAATATATATACTAATAAATAAAATATTAATAAATAAACTAATAAAAGCCTTATTATATAATATATTTAAATACTTTAAGTTACTTTTTAACCTAAGAAATATATATATAGTATTTATACTTAAAATAAGTAAAATAAATAACTTGAAATAATAAGAGAGTAGAGAAGTTTAATTAAATTAATAGCCTACTAGGTAAGGAGCTTAAAATTACTCCTATAAGAGTATAATAAAATAACCCACCCTATAAAACTACTTTAATCCCTATTTCTCTATATACTATTTAAAATTATAGGGCTTAAGTATAATAATTTATAAAATCCTAAAATAAATATATTAGACTCTCCTAGAATTAATTATAAATAAGAGTATTAATAGAGGTATATAGGGCTATTATTTTACTAGTAAAAATTAATAAAGAAGTACTTATAATTATACTAATAACTAGGGTTCTATATAGAGCTAGGATTAATAGAGCTATAATTACTATAGAATTACTAACTCTACTCTTTACTATAAGCCCCTTATTCTTACTTTAACTCTCTATTTTATACTCTCTTTAAATATTAAAGGCCTTATAAAGTATAACTTTCTAATAAGTAATTTATTATACTATATATTAGAATATAATTATATAAATAAAATAAAATATAACTTATTAACCTTATTTAAGACTTAATTAATTACTTAACTTTATTATAATAATAGATAATAATATAAATAATATAATTTAATTAAATATAAGGGACCTTATTATTATAATAGTAGTTATACTTAGTTATTATATTATATAAGTATACCCTAGTTAATATAGTAATTAATTTACTTTAAAGATACCTAATATAGTAAGTACTAAATAAGAGTACTAGCTCTACCTCTATAATATTACTAGAAGAATTAGGACTAGGAGGGGGCTTTAAACTACTCTTATTAATACCTTCTCCCTTAATTTCCTTAGTCTCTAAATAAAGATAAAATTAGTACTACTTTAAATAAGAATTATATAAATAAGAGAATAAAGTATTAATATACTAATTAGAGTTTTCTTAATAGAATTAAGAGAATAATTATAGTATTTAGACTCTAAACTCTAAGTCTCTTTATAATTATTCTCCCTAGTACTTTTTCTCTTCTTATTAAGAGACTAATTATAATACTTAGGCTCTAAATCCTAGGTTTTATTATAATTACTCTCACTAGTACTCTTTTACCTTTTACTTATTATACTAAATATTAATAATATTTATAAGGGAACTAATAGGACTAAAGTAAAGAGATTAATATATATATAATTATTTTATTATTCTTCTCGGGAGAGGGACTACCTCCCCCTTTACTAGGCTTCCTATTATACCTCTTTACTATAATAAGTATAGAGATAGTTTATACTACTTAACTAGTACTAGATTTTATATTTATAGGTATTTAATTAAATATTAATAACTTATAATAAAGTATAACTTAAGTATATAGAAAAATAATAATAATAGGGTAATTCTAATAATATATATTAATTATAGTAGTATATAAAAAAGAATAATAAGGTAAGTTAGTAAGTTAGAATATTTATTTAGTTAACTTAGGCTATTAATAATAATTAATTCTCTTTAATTAATAAGAGATATTATTATAAGCTTCTTATACTAATACTTATTATAGTAGGTACTATATTCACTATAATAAATACTACTATAATATACCTCCTAAGTCCCATAGTACTATATTTAGCCTTCTATATATTATTCTTAATATATACCTATTATGGGCTATGCCTGGATAATGTTGGCCCGGGCTTTGCCTGTACTTACTTACCTAGTCCCCACCCAGTGCTCCCCCGGTGGGCCCCTACTGGGCCCCTTATATATAGACTTTTTATTTATTATGGGAAATTTCCCTTTTTCCTCCTTAGTTCTAAATAAATAGTATTTTATACACCCTTTAAATTAAATAAGCCTAGGCTTAGCTCTTTATATATTTAGAATTTAATTCTTATTTATTATATAAATAATAATAGGGTTAAGTATAGCTCCTTACTAGTGAATTATTTAATTAGTAAGTTAGGCTCCTAGAATAAATAAGAGCTATTAAATAATATAATAGATAATATAATAGAGGGAATTAATACCCCCTATGAGATTCCTATAGGAGGCCCTCCTATAGATAAATTACTCTAGTAGTAGTTAGAATACTTTATTAGTTCTCTCTGCTAGAGGATTGCGGAGTTGATGGATGAGTTGGTAAGAAGGGATGCTGCTGCCTTGGTGAGTTACTTGGTGCCTCCCCAGGTACTTATATTTACTATTCTCCCTGTAATAGAGAATACCCTGGCCTTAATACTAGCTATAACTTTTATTATATAAGTGGCTGAATACTCTACTCCCCCCCTAGTGGTTATTTATTATTAAAAGCTCTTATTCCTTTTATTAAAGTTCTTAGGTAAGTAAAGGGAGTACTAAATTTAAGTTTAATAAATAAAAACTAAGTTTAAGATTAATAAGTATTTTTATAGTAATAACTTTAAATATTAGTACTTAATTAATATTTATTTGAATATTAGTCCTTAGTAGGTAGTTGAAATTTTTTATATAGTAGGGGGTCTAGGTAATACTTATAATTTAGAAGTGTTTATAGTATACTTAGATTAAATATACCTAGATTTAAATAGCTAGCCCTAAGTAGTAGCTTAATTATAGGGGCTCTAGTAGAAGAATAATAAGAGGCTTACTACCTTTCTTCCCTATTTTAAGAAGACCTTAGTAAAGACTAGTAAATATAATTAGTTGAATATAGTTTAGATCTCCCTTTTAGAGGCTACCCTAGTACTTTACTTAAAGGAGCTCTTAATTACTATAGAGCTCCCTATAAAGTATAGTGAATAGCTTATAAAGGTCTAGGATATTATATAGAAGTTTAAATATATAAAGAGATTAGTTAGTTATTATTTAGTACTCTATTATAGGATTACTAATTGTGATATTAATAGGGATATTATAATAATTAGCTTTATAGTTAAGTAGTGTAATTACTAGGGCTCTATAGGGTCCCTCTCCTCTATTAATAGTAACTTAAAGTATTAGAGAAACCCTTATAGGTATTATAATTATAATAAGGTGGGCTATATTTAGTGGAACTATTTAAACTAGAAGAAGAATGCCTCTGTGAGAGTCTTAAAAGTTAAATTATTTATAGGTAATATGGATAAGGACCTAGGGAGTAATAGTAACTTCTTAAGTAATAAGGAGTTAGGAAAAGAGTAACTCTAGTATAAAGTTAGGTACTAGGGCTAACCTAGGTAGAAGTTTAAGGATAGAGGGAGTAATAGAAGTAGGAATAAAAGAATAACTAATAATTAGTTACTATTTAAATAAGAATTAATAGAGGCTATATTATTTATATACTAGTTAATACTAGTTATAATATATATACTATTATTAATATTTCCTTTATAAAGAGACTCTACCTATTATTTATTAATAAAAGAAAGAGGAAGATAAGGGGGTATATTACTAGGCTATTACTTAGTAATACCTAGGGGATTATTATTCTAACCCTAGAGGTTAGTAGGTATATATAGAAGGTCTATACTTATGTAATTAAAGGTCTTTATTCTCTCTTATACCTTAGTAGGCTTTGGATAGAGAATAACTAGGTAGTTTATAATACTGGGGCCTAATGAATAACTTATGGGAAGGTAAGTATAATAACTTATCTAGAGTATTAGGAGGAACTTATAAGTCTTTAAGAGATCCGATTGGCCTACTTACTGGGGGTGAACTCCTTTACCTTCTTATACTAGCGTGTGGCTAAGGTTAGTAAGGAGGTACCTACTGCTTATTAGGTGATATTTGTGAGTCTAAAGAATATTAAGAAGGCCCTAGTATTAAAAAAGCCTATTAATCCTAGGGATTATATACTAGTATATGTTCTTAAGGAGTTCCCTGATTTGTTTTGACTTGATATGGCTTATTAGTTACTCTCTATTTACTTTGATATAAATTATAAGATTCTCTTAGTTCTAAATAAGAAGAGCTATATACTAAAGCTCCCCTAGGGGCTATTATATAATATATTAAGAGAGGAGCTTTTTATACTAAAGAAGACTTTAGAGGACTTATTAAATAAGGGCTTTATTAAAGTTAGTAGTTCTATTATAGGGGCCCTAGTACTCTTTATTAGGAAATTAGGAGGAGGGATTTGTTTTTGTGTGAATTATTGGGCCCTAAATACTATTACTAAGAAAGACTAATATTTACTACCCTTAATTTTAGAGACCCTCTAGAGAGTAGTTACTATGAAATAGTATACTAAGCTTAATATAGTTATAGCCTTCTATAAGATTAGGATTAATAAAGTTAACTAGGAAAAGATAGCCTTTTAAATAAGGTATAGGTTATTTAAATAGGTAATTTATCCCTTTAATCTCACTAGGGTACCTACTATCTTCTAATAATATATTAATACCTACCTCTATTAATTCCTAGATAACTTTATTATAGTTTATATAGATAATATTCTGATTTACTTTAGTGGGTTCTAGAGTAATTATGAGAATAAGGTTTACTAAGTACTTAGTTATTTTTTAATTACTAGGTTATAGTTAGACCCTAAGAAGTATAAATTCTCTATTATTAAAGTTAAGTATATGGGCTTTATAGTAATTATGGGAAAGGGTATTTCTTATGATTCTGAGAAGTTGGCTATAATTACTAGTTAGCTCCCCCTAATAACCTTTAAGGGGGTCTAAAGTTTCCTTAGGTTTACTAATTATTATAAGGTTTTTATACCTTAGTATAATATAATTATAGAGTTATTAATAAGGTTAATAAAGAAGGATACTCTCTTTAAGTAGGTATTAGAGTAGTAGTAGGTATTCTAGGAATTAAAGTGGCTCTTTATGATGGAATTAGTGCTCTGCTGGTTTGACTTAGATGCCCTAATAATAGTAGAAATGGATTACTCTGGCTTTGTATTGGGAGGTGTGCTAATTTAGGAAGATAAGTAAGGTATTAAGTACTTAGTAGCTTTCTATTTATAATACCTCTCCCCTACTAAGTATAATTACCCTATTTATAATAAGGAATTTTTAATAGTATTATTCTACTTAAGAGTATAGAGAGTAAAACTAGGGAGTACTGGGAGATTTAAGGTATTTATAAATTATAAGGGTTTTAAGTACTTTATAAAGAAGTAGTACTTTATAGAAAGGTAGAGTTAGTGGGCTAAGGAGTTAGCTGAGTATAACTTCTACCTTAAGTACTAACTTAATACTTAAGTAATAGTTTTTAATACTTTCTCATACTAGGAGTAGAATACCCCTAAGGGCTGGGATAATAACTAATAATAGGGGTAAGTAATTTAAGTTATTCCTAATAGTACCTAGTTTAGTGGGCCCTAGGTGGGCTATGTGGGAGTTAATAGTACCTAGATTTTTAATAGTAGACTTAACTTCTAAGAACTCTAGGATTATATTATGAGAAAGAATACCTAGTATTAGTAAGTTTATATAGTTATTTACTAGGGGGACTATAGTCTCCTACTGGACCTCTATTTTAAAGTATAGATTATAGAGTATGAGATAAATACTCTGGGTAGGCTGGTATTTTGGGGGAGACTATGGGTTCCTAGTAATAATGATGTAAATTACCCCCTGAATGAGCTTAGGATGAAATTAGTGTAGGAATTCTATGACTTTAGTATTATAGGTTACCTAGGGAGGAATAGTACTCTAGAGATTGTGAGTAGGAGGTTTTACTAGTTAGGGTAGTTCTAGATAGTATAGTAGTTTATAAGAAATTATAATATATATAGAGGGGTTTATATTTAGAGGTAGGCTAAGAGGGGTTTTTTAAAGCCCCTCCTAGTATTTAACTAGTTATATTCTAATCTCTCTATGGATTTTATTATTAATTTTTCTCTAATAAAGGGGAGGAAGAGTTATTATTTATAAGTTATTATAGACTACTTAGGTAAGTTCCTAATTTTAGAGGAAATAAATATAATAGAGGCTAAGGCTTATACTTAATAATTCCTTACTTATTATTACTACTTCTATAGGATACTATAATTTATTATTAGTAATAGGGGGTTAAACTAGGTGAGCTATTTCTAGAAGGAGTTCTATAGGCTAATAGGTGTAACCTACCTACTAAGTACTAGGTATTACCTATAAATAAATAATAGTATAGAGTAGTATAATTAGGAGATTTAAGTTATACTAAGGGCCTTTATTTACTAGTCCTAGGATAATTAGGGGGACCTACTACTTATTATTTAGCTAGTACTCTATAATTAGTAGTATAGTTTTATTAGGATAATGCCTTTTTTTATAGAGTATAAATATTATATTAACTTAATTCTAGTAGTAGAGGAGATTACTAGGGTACTCTCTAGTAGGGAGGTAATAACTTAATAATTAATTAACTAAATTAAGTTAATTATAAAGTTTATTTATATAGAGATAGTATTTATATAGTAGAGAACTAAGAACTAGACTAATAAGAAGTAATTACTAATAGAGAAGTACTAAGTGGGTAATAAGATATAATTAAATATAGCTAATTATAAGTCCCTATAACTAAGTAAAAAACTCACTTAATTATATTATAAGTATAAAGTAATATAGGTAATATTCCCCCTTATAATAGAATTTAATATACTAGGCTTTATATACCTAAAGTTTTATATAGACCTCCTCTAGAGGGCTACTAATAACCCCCTACTTAGGTAGGTTATAGTAAATACATAGCTACCTCCTATTATAGATAATAATAATAAGGTTAAATAGGAGGTTAAGAATATTTTAGTAGTAAGGTCCTACTAGGTGGGTAGAGGGTAGTAGAGGGAGGCCCTCGTGAAGTGGGTTAGGTATATAGACTTAATATAGGAACTAGTAGCTATAGTAGTAGAGATAATGGCCCTGGAGTAGTTTGAGGAGAGGTATGGGGATATTATATTAAATAATAGTGACTCGGTAGTTACCCCCCCCAGGATAGGAGGGGGGGGAGGGGGGTAATATTATAGGCTATACCCGGATAATATTAGCCTGGGCTTTACCTATACTTACTTACCTAGTCCCCACCTAGTACTCCCTTAGTAGGCCCCTACTAGGCCTCTTATGTATAGACTTTTTATTTATTATGGGAAACTTCCCTTTTCCCTCCTTAGTTCTAAATAAATAGTATTTTATATACTCTTTAAGTTAAATAAGCCTAGGCCTAGCCCTTTATAATACCTAGATTCTAATTTAATATATATTATACTAATAAAAGAATTATAATAATTAGTAATATAACTATATTAATCCTGTGATATTTTGTGACTTTATAGTCTCTCTCTATTTAATATAGGTAAATATACTACTGCCTAGTTATTTAATTATTCTGGGTACTAATTAAGCTATATTACTTACTAATACTAGTGATCCCCTTGAGATTATAGTTAAAACTCGCACCTACGCTGCTAATATATGTGCACTAGCTCTAATACTCTTTAAATCCCCTTAAGACCCTATGTGAAGCTGTCCCTCTTTATATAATTATAACTAATAATATTACTATTCTCGTGAGCCCTCTATAGGAGGCTTATAGGATTTAATAGTATAGCTATTAATTAAGGCCTTTAAAGCTAATTAAAGCCCTTAGCCTTATTATTAATATTACTACTAACTAGAGCCTTACTATAAGTATAGTACTAGTTTTCACAGTAGAAATATGCTTTTTTGCTATGTATATGCTAATAACTATGGTTGGAACTATTACTGGATTTGTACTGCTGAAAATCCCTGGTATAAAACTCTTTTTTATTATTTTTAAGAGGGTTATATACTCTCTAGGCCTCCCTCTCCCTCTCCTCTCTCTCTCTCCCCTTCTCTCTTAGTTATATAAGTTAGCTAATATTCTAAAGTTCCTAGAACTCCTATTAAATCTTATAGGGATACTATTACTTTATTTTTATATAATTATACTAAATAGAACCTAGCTCCCTTTCTTTAGGATCTCTATAATACTATAAAGTAAGCCTATATATATATAGACTTAGTTACTTAAACTATAAATGTAGTCTTATAGAAGAGGCTCTCTATACTGCTGGTATCCCTACTACTGCTAGTACTACTGCTACTAGTACTAGTTATTTAACCCTTAATACTGCTACCTTCCCCTCTATTAAAGTGAATATTATTTATATTAATATATAGTTTTTTACTCTCTATTCTCTCTATTCTAAGCCTAGTATTACTATAGACTTAATAATTAAAAAGACTCTAAGTATATTATAAATTATACCCCTATAGGATCTCTTATAGTATTAATAATAGAGTCCTCTATACCTATAAGCCTATATATAGGCTTATAAATAGTAGGGAGAATCCCTTATAGAGAGCTAGGGTTTTAACTAATTACTATATATATACTACTAATAATAATAATTATAGTATTATTTCTAGTAATAATAAAATGAATACCTATAATTATACTACTGAGGAAGATAAAGCTTATACTGAAGTCTGTACTAATAATAGCGTGGATAAAGCTACTTACTAAGATATTTATAACTATGTATATAAGGAGGCTTTTATTTATACTGTGGAAATTAATACCTAGAACTATACTATTACTAAAGTTAAAGAGTACACTAAAGAATAAGCTACTAAGTATATTATACCTATAATATTAAACCTAATAATATTAATAATGTATATAACTATACTTATAATAAGGCTTATAACTATATACTTAAATAAGCCTATAAATATATTTATAATATAAATAAGGCTAAACTTAATAATCTTTATAATAGCCCTTATAATAGGTATGTAGAATTCTATAGCTCTTATAATAGGTATACTAAATCCTATAGTTATACTAACTCTTTAAATAAGTATAGAGACTAGTATAGAGACCCTTATAGGGATAGCTAGGATAGCTATAATATTTAGGATAATATTCCCTATAATTAATATGATAATGGGTATATATTATATGAATTATATAATTAATACTCTTATGGGATACCCCCTCTACTATAGCTCTATACTAATAGGGCCTATAAGTTATAGTTCTCTTCTCTTCTCTTCCCTTCTTTTATTTAGTATTGAGATTACGGTATAATTGTAATATTTCGCTATTTTTAGGTTATTTATAGTAGTTATTTATAGTAATTAGGCTAATTATATCTTTTATTATAGGGGGGTAGATATTATAAGTTTATTATACTAATACTTATTATAGTGGATACTATATTCACTATAATAAATACTTTTATAATATACTACCTATAGTGCTGTATTTAGCTTTCTGTGTATTATTCTCTGTGTATACCTAGATACTAATTTAATATATATTATGTTAATAGAAGAACTATAATAAATATAGAATTTAATTACTCTTATAAGTACTAATAAATAAAAGTATATTATAGTTAATAGTAAAGAAAGGAGTATAGAGAATATATTAATAAAGGTACCTATTTCTCCCTATATAATATATTATAATTTATATTTATTATTTTACTTATAAATTATATAAATAGTAATTATTTTAGTATAAATAGTAGTTAGGATTTATTTTATAGGATTAGTACTATATAGTACTACCTAAGTAGTTATATAGTTATTACTATAGTTAGGAGGGTATATTATAATAGCTTTACTTATTTACTTTATATTATAAGGCATATACTATTATATATACTATAGTATATAACTATTATCCAGGCTAATTCCTTACTCTATAGTAGTCTATATAAAGTGGCCCTTAGTAGCCTATACTCTAACTCTCTTAAAATAATAGACTATACTTCTCTAAGTCCCTCTATACTATATATTACTTTATAATAAAGTATTTTACTTTAAAACCTTTAACCCCTCTAAGTAGTATAAATATTTATTTTATTCTTAAATAATAAATAGAATTAAAAATAAAATAATTAACCCTTTTAAAAAGTCTTAATTAATTATTTATAGTATAAATAATACTAGAAAATATAGAATTTTAACTTAATCTCCCACTATTTAGTATTATAATTTATACTTACTTTTAATTATTATACTCTCCCTTAATAATAATTATTTATTCTAAATAAGGGATATTATATAAACTTATATTTAATCCTAAATAATACTAGCTTAAGATATTTATACTTACCTACAAGAATAGATTTATACTTAATACCCCCCTAGTACTATTATAAAAATAATTAAACCCCCTTATAGTATTACTAAAGCTAGTACCTATTAATAAGCTACTTATAATACCTATTATTGAAATAAATTATAAATAACTACCTCTACCTTTAACCCCTACCTCCTTATTATAATTAATTCAAGCCCCTATGTTACTATTATTAGTATATAAACTAATAATACTATTAGTTTATTAATAGAATTACTTTTAGCCCTTAAAGAGAAAGAACTAGCTAAAGTAAAACTTATAACTAAGCCTAAGGAGAGACTATTAGCTACTACCCCTATTATTCTTAATAATAATACTATCTTATTATTACTTAGTAAGAGTATTATATTATAATAAAAAGACTAAGGTACTAAGATTACCCTTATTAATATTAAGAATAATACTAAGAAGTAGTAGTATATAAAATAGAGAGCCTATAGGGCCTACCTCACCTTAATCTACTAACTAGAGGCTTATTTTAACTTATTTACTACTACTTAATACTAGGATCCCTCTAATAAGTATATTATAGCCCTTAATAATTATCTCTAGTAGCTTCAGGAGAACCCCAATTATAACCTAACCTTTATTTCACTATTATTAAGTATTAGAAATAATAATAATAATAATATAATTCTATTCCCTCTATTTAAGGGTACTTTTTCCACGGTATTCTATCTTAGAATACTATGGAATTCCATGGAACCTAGAAACCTCTCCAAGGTTTACTAGCCTAAATTCTATATAAATACTATAGCCTTTAGGTATATATATAACATAATCTAATACATTATTAATTCATTATTTATTATATAAGTATATTACTAATACTTAGCTAGAAATAAGTATATAAGGGGGAGTTTTATCCCTAAGAGATAGCTCTAAAATCTAAGCCTTTTTTCTCTCTTATTCTAACTACCTACTTTTGAAATCACTACCTTGAATATAACCTATTATAAAACCTTTTATATTTATAAATAGATTATTTACTAACAATTATAACTTAACTTTATAATTAAGATATACTATGATACTAGTTTAGTAGTTAATAAAATAATGAATAATACTACTTTTATACTATAAGGGAATATTCTATACTATAATTTAATAAAATGTAAAAGAGTTACCTATAATATATTAGCCTCCAAGATTTATACTATAATTACTAGTACTAACTTAGCCTTTATTATCTTAACTACCCTATACTAAATTATAACTAAATTATATATGATTAAAGTTATCCCTATAATATTATATACTAACTTATACTTATTATATAAGTACTTTATAAAACTTAATACTATAAAGGAGAAGAGACTTATAATTAATATTATAGGCCTTTAATAATTATATAAGTAATAAGAGCTTACTAAAATTTACTAGGTTAATAATAAAGACAACCTAACTAATACCTTTATAAAGGCCTTACCTAATACTACCATATACTACCTTACTAAAATACATAAAACTATTATTTAAATAGAAGAATGAATTACTTAAATAAATAAATAATAAATATATATATATATTATTTAGTGCCTTTACTTTATCTTTATATATAAATGGATCTAGTCTAATAACTCCTATAGTTTTATTAAAAGCTATTATAAATAATAAATAATAAATAATTTAAAAAGAGTTAGTAATTAATTATATAAGGGTTTTTAGTAGTTTTTTAAAAAGATATATTTATAATTCTAAGTAATTCAAAGAAATAAGAAAAGGAAGTAAAGAATTAATAAATAAAGGTATAGTAAAATATTATTTTTACTATGGATTTATATAAGAGTAGTAAGTAGTACTAATTAATTATAAAATTTAGAGAGGTTTCTAGCTAATTTCCTAATAATAATAAATAGTAATTATATAACTAAGTAAGTATTTATTATTATTAGTATAAAGGAGAATAATACTCTTATAATATAAATAAAGCTATTTAGAATTCATAATAATATCTATAGCGGTATACTAAGTAAGTATTAATAATTCCTAAAGAGGTATATTAAATTCACAGGGTACTTATTTAAAGAATAGTTAGTCCGCGACTTATAGTTATAAGACTTATAAATTTTATATCTCGGCGTGAAATTCGCGTAGTTCCATAGGAATAGTAATATAATATCAAGATTACTAATTTTAATATATTATTTAAAAAGAGAAAAGTAGTACTAATATAGTAGTTTAGAGTTATTTCTTTAATAGTATGTAGGAAGTTTAAAGCTTAAGTTATATAACTTATTACTTATAGTAGCTTTACTTTTATAACTTTCTCTATAATTCTATAATAAGTAATTAATTATTTAATTACTTAAAATCTTTTAATTAATGAAAAACAAGTATTATATTATTAAAGAATATAATATTATTTTAAGAAGTTATTTAATTGGAGTTATTATTATTAAGTCTTAAGAAGTAATTAAGTATTAGACTAGTTAATTACTTAGTAAAAATAAATTTCATTAATTAAAGTTATAATATCTCTACTTAACTTAATTAAATTATTCCTAATATACGTATAATTCTTTAGTTAACCTTAATACTTAAGATTAATAATTTTAGTTTTATTATTAAATAATATATTATTACTTAGTAGTTATTATAGGCTATGCCTAAATAATATTAGCCTAGGCTTTACCTATACTTACTTACCTAGTCCCTACCTAGTACTTACCTAGTAGGCCCCTACTAGGCCCCTACTAGGCCCCTTATATACAGACCTTTTATCCATTATAGGAAACTTCCTTTTTCCCTCCTTAGTTCTAAATAAATAGTATTTTATATACCCTTTAGGCTAAATAAGCCCAAGCCTAGCCCTTTATATATTTAGAACTTAGTCCTTATTTATTATATAAATAATAATAGGGTTAAGTATAGCTCCTTACTAGTGAATTACCTAATTAGTAAGCTAAGCTCCTAGAATAAATAAGAGCTATTAAATAATATAATAAATAATATAATAAAGGGAATTAATACCCCCTATAAAATCCCTATAAGAGGCTTTCTTATAAATAAATTATTTTAGTAGTAATTAGAATACTTTATTAGTTCTCTTTATTAGAGAATTATAGAGTTAATAAATAAGCTAGTAAGAAGGGATACTACTACCTTAGTAAGTTACCTAGTACTTCCCTAGGTACCTATATTTATTATTCTCCTTATAATAGAGAATATCCTAGCCCTAATACTAGTTATAACTCCTATTATATAAGTGGCTAAATACCCTACTTCCCCCCTAGTAGTTACCTACTACTAAAAGCCCTTATTCCTCTTATTAAAATTCTTAGGTAAGTAAAAGGAGTATTAAATTTAAATTTAGTAAATAAAAATTAAACTTAAGATTAATAAATACTTTTATAATAGTAACTTTAAATATTAGTATTTAATTAATACTTATTTAAATATTAGTTCTTAGTAAGTAATTAAAATCTTTTATATAATAGGGGGTTTAAGTAATACTTATAATTTAAATATATTTATAATATACTTAAATTAAATATACTTAGATTTAAATAATTAGCCCTAAGTAGTAATTTAATTATAAGGGCTTTAATAAAAGAATAATAAGAGGCTTATTACTTTTCTTCCCTACTTTAAGAAGACCTTAGTAGAGACTAATAAATATAACTAGCTAGATATAGTTTAGATTTCCCTCCTAGAGACTACCCTAGTACCTTACTTAAAGGAGCTCTTAATTATTATAGAGCTCCTTATAAAGTATAATAAATAATTTATAAAGGTCTAAGATATTATATAGAAATTTAAATATATAAAGAGACTAGTTAGTTATTACTTAGTACTTTATTATAGGACTACTAATTATAATACTAATAGGGATATTATAATAATTAACTTTATAATTAAATAGTATAATTACTAGGGCTTTATAGGGTCCCTCTCCTTTATTAATAATAACCTAAAGTATTAGAGAGACCCCTATAAGTACTATAACTATAATAAGGTAGGCTATATTTAGTAGAATTATTTAAATTAGAAGAAGAATACTTTTATAAGAGTCTTAAAGGTTAAATTACTTATAGGTAATATAAATAAGAACCTAGGGAATAATAATAACTTCTTAAGTAATAAGGAGTTAGGAAAAGAGTAATTCTAGTATAAAGTTAAGTATTAGGGCTAACTTAGGTAGAAGTTTAAAAATAGAGGGAGTAATAAAAGTAGGAATAAAAGAGTAATTAGTAGTTAGCTATTATTTAAATAAGAATTAATAGAGACTATATTATTTATATACTAATTAATATTAATTATAATATATATATTATTATTAATACCTCCCTTATAAAGAGACTTTACTTATTACTTATTAATAAAAGGAAGAGAAAGATAAGGGGGTATACTACTAAATTATTACCTAGTAATACTTAGGGAATTACTATTCTAATTCTAAAAGTTAGTAAGTATATATAGAAAGTCTATACTTATATAATTAAAGGCCTTTATTCCCTCCTATACTTTAGTAAACCTTAAATAAAGAATAACTAAGTAGTTTATAATACTAGGGCCTAATAGATAACTTATAGGAAGGTAAGTATAATAGTTTACTTAGAGTACTAGGAGAAACCTATAAGTCTTTAAGAGATTTAATTAGCCTATTTATTAGGGGTAAACTCCTTTATTTTCCTATACTAGTATATAACTAAGACTAATAAAGAGGTACTTACTACTTACTAGGTAATATCTATGAGCTTAAAGAATATTAAAAAGACCTTAATACTAAAGAAGCTTATTAATTCTAGGGATTATATACTAGTATATATTCTTAAGAAGTTCCCTAATTTATTTTAACTTAATATAGCCTACTAATTATTCCC
>JAXISO010000316.1:0-41776 GCA_036785465.1 Colletotrichum agaves | reverse complement strand
TATTAATTATTTAATTAAAAATAAAATATTTCTAAAAATAGTACTAACTAATTAGTCAACTAATAGTCAACTAAACTAAACTAAGACTAATTAGGCTAGTAACTAATACTAACTTAGTTTAGTTTAGTCAATTTTCGAAGTGACTTTAGTCTAACTAATTTAGTCAGACTAAGACTAAGACTAAATACTAAATGATTAATTGCCAACCCTGGATTGAGCTGCCTGGGGTTCCTGGTCATGGGGGTGCGCGCATGGTGTTTGGCCACTTGGTGTTGCTGTACTGGGCGATTTGATTGGGTAGGAGCAGCGAGCCTCACAGTGTATTTGATGCTTGCCTCCGGCAAAGTGGCCGCGAAAAATTGTAAGGTGAGCCGCTCAAGGGCCACCCCAATGCTTGCTGACATGCCGTGCTCGCCCTGCGTTCTGAGATTTTCAGCATATTACAATCACTGACCCTGGAACCGTAACGGTCGGCGCGTTCGCACAAGCACGTATTCGTGCCGTACACACCGCAAACGACAGTCTCTATTAACCGCCGCTCACCGAGAGCAAGCCACTCCCGCTCGCATCCAACAGCCAGCCAACGCTTTCCACATTGACAACATATTGCTTTGTCTATCGAGCAGGTCCAATTTATCTGATCGTTGGAATCTATCCCGTCGGTGTCACTTGTCGCTGTGCCAGACCGCGACAGACAGCTGGCTGACAGTCGAGACAGTGCATCATCTGTGCTGTGTGTCTTTCGCGCCGGCCTTTCTGTGCCCCGGAAATCGAGATAACACCCGACACACAGTGACACCTCCTTTGAAACAGTCAGAGAGGTTCTAGCGCCCGGTCTAAAGTCTGAACACACCTTGCTTTTTCCGACAGGGGCTCTATCAGACGCTCAACGCCATTGGACAATCCTGCGCCTCCGGCGACGGGCCATGGGCTTTGGGAGGGCTTGGATGCTTCGCGCGCTGCCGTTGCTTAAGGAGTTTCGTTTCTC
Organism: Colletotrichum agaves; assembly: GCA_036785465.1. NCBI lineage: Eukaryota > Fungi > Ascomycota > Sordariomycetes > Glomerellales > Glomerellaceae > Colletotrichum > Colletotrichum agaves. The sequence continues at coordinate 40,788 of JAXISO010000316.1, read as the reverse complement.
CCAGGGCACCCTTTAAAAGTCGCGTGCCACCTCCTGGCTGTCACTAGCACCGTGTCGCCAAAGATATCAGATCGTTTGGACTGATTCAAGGGTTTAAGCTATCAACGTCTGACCGGAGAGTTTTGGCGACGCATACAGCATGAGCGAATCTCCTCCTCAGGCAGTGGGTGACAGGTATTCCTTGAGCTTGGAACAAAGCCTGCTGGAACTTCGAGTTAAGATTCAACAGCACCGGGACGAGCTTGCAATTGTACGCCACTTACACACCTTGCTATGTTCATTCACTAACTTGCAACAAGCTTCAGCAAAATGGCAGGCATAGAGGGGAAAGCTTGCCGGTTCCAGGACGAGGCTCGTACGAAATCATGAAGGGCGCTTTCGAGAAAGTTGCTGCAAGTGCTCCGTTCCTGCCCTCCTCGGCATCAGTCCTGCCTGCGCTTTTGGCGTTACGAAAGACGCATCAGAACATTGCAGAATCCCGGGCGTACCTGCATCGTCAGGGAGTCTCCCTTGATCAGGCCAAACGCAGACTGGAAAGCGAGCAGGCGGATTTGGCCGATCAAAAACTGCTTCAGCAAAGTTTGGAGAGGCGTGTCCAAGCACTCAAAGATGAAGCCGAATCTAGGGTGGAACTAACGCCCGAACAGGCGGTCAGAGAAAGACTGGACGAACTGAGGCTGAAGAAGAAGCACTACGATAAGGATACGAAAAAATTGCTTCGGGCTCTGCGTGGGTTCATCAACGACCACCTCGCAGCTCAGATAGCTGCTGAAGACCTCGGCGGACCGGTCGTCGGCGACATGATGGAGATCGACTCTGCTCAACTCGTTGCGGGTTTCAACAATCAGGGCCGTCCGATGAAGGTCAAAGACAAACCGGACGAGGACAAGCGGCAGAGACGCCTCGAAGAAGTTTGGGGCCTGTTACAAGAGGACGGGAGAGAGGTGCGCGATGTGGATGAGACCGCCGCGGCGGGACAAGAACTGCGTGAACTTACCGAGCAGCTCCTCAACCAGCTCACGGAAGCGGAAGGTGATGGCATGGCAGCGTACGTCAAGATGCCGAAGGAGACGGCAGCGGCGCGATTTTTGGTCCGGTCCAAGGTCGCACAGTTCCACCCTAGAGATGCCACGAGGCTCAAGCTGATTGATTTTGGAAGAGAGCTGGACGACTAGGGAGGCCCAGCATGCCGCGTACCCGTGTGGGGAGGGCGAGCAGTCAGTCAGTCAGTCAGTCAGACTGAGATTTACACCATGGCATATCCAAACTGGGTCCTTCGATGTCAGAGGAAAGCTCCTGTGATCAAGCGTTGAAGCCTCTCGAGTCAGGGGGCAATGTTTTTCCTCAACTGTGATGATGACTGTTTGTCACAGTGCGGGCTCGTCATCGCGTTTGCACCTCACAGTGCCGTCAATTAACTTCGGCACGTTCGTCCGGATCTGGGTACGGAGCTGGGTTAAAGGGAAAGAGTGTTTGGCGTGCGAAAGGAGAAATTCGGCATGTATGCGCCGTACAACAACACAATTTGGCGCTGAACAATGCAGATAAGACGATGGACTGGCTTTGAGGCGCTCGCGAGCTATCTCTCGTCCTAGGTCATGACGCGACCCTGAGGCTCTACTTAGATCCTGATGGATCATCGGAAAACGAGACCAGAAACAAGAGCTAAGGATGGCAGCTGTTTGCTGTTGCTACCTCTATCCACATACTCCATTAAAAAAATTCAAAGCTGAGAGCTTGCTTCGGAACACCTATCACCAGGTCTCGCAATGATTGGTCAATTCCTCGCCCGCGTCTTAACGCGTCAGCGCGACACCGCCAATTGCACCCAGCTAAGATTCGGATACCTTGCCCTGAGCTACCACCACCACGCACGTCAACCTCGTCCCCCACTTCACCGAAAGACGACACTTGTAACAACAGCACCGGTAAACTTTGCCCCCATCCTCGCGACAACAACTTCTTCTTCTTCTTCTTCTCTCTCTCTCTCTATCTAGACAATGACCTCTACTGAACCCGTCACCGCACCTCAGTCCTCCGACCCTCCCGCCAAGCGCGTAAAGACCACCTCAGACGACGCACCCGTTCCCGCCGCCATGGAGCCCTGCCCGCCCCTCCAGGTCAAGAAGCTCTCTGACAAGGCCCGCCTGCCTACCCGCGGAAGCCTCTACGCCGCCGGCTACGATCTCTACGCCGCGAAGCCGACCACCATCCCCGCTCGCGGCAAGGCTCTCGTCAGCACCGACATTGCCATCTCCGTTCCCGCCGGCACTTGTTCGTGACCCTTTCTCTCTCCGCTCTGGTTGTGTGAAGTGCGTGGGTAGGACTGACGTGCCTTTCTCTCAACACAGACGGCCGTGTCGCCCCCCGCTCCGGCCTGGCTTCGAAGAACTTCATCGACACCGGCGCCGGCGTCATTGACGCTGACTACCGCGGCGAGGTCAAGGTCCTGCTCTTCAACCACGCCGACTCCGACTTCGAGGTCGCCGAGGGCGACCGCATTGCCCAGCTCGTCGTCGAGCGCATCTTTACCCCCGAGATTGTCGAGGTACGCGAGCTCGAGGAGAGCGTCCGCGGTGCTGGTGGCTTCGGCAGCACTGGCGTTGCTTTGTAGCGTACTCGTCTCATATCTCAAAGAAAACAAGAAGAGGAAGTGGGGGAGGGGGTGGTGTTACGTTTCAACTGTGAATTGGACTCAAAAGAGCCGCCCACTGCACATACACCATAGAACATTATCACCGATGGTCGGTGAGCTTACAAAAAGCAAGCAAAATATATGAATGATGACAAGGCTACCCACCATAATGCCTTTAATTTTACCCCGACTAAGTCCCCCTCATGCAGGTGAATGATGCGTCCGCCGTCCCCCCCGATATCTATTGATCCACTCGTTCATCTATAACTTTTTCGCCCGAAATTCTATACTAGGATACTTTAAACAAGCCAGGTTTCTCACCAACTTCAACTCAGCACTCTTGCTCTTCAGCAAATGCAACCTCTTCCTCTCCTCCTCGCTCGTCGCCTTCCCCGCAGCCTCGACAACCTCCCGCAAGCTCCTCGCCGTCTGCGTAAGCACCTCGTGCATGCTCGCCAGCACCTTCTCCGCCGCCTTCGCGAGGGGTAACTCCAGCGCATCGACGTCAGACCCGCTCAGCCATGACTTGCGGCTGGTCAGGCCGCTCTCCCCGGCAGCGAGGACCGCCTCGCGCATGCGCACCGTCATCAGCGCCGCGAACATGTCGCCCGTTCCCGAGAAATAGGCGTCGATGGCCGGGAAGACGATCTTGAAGAGCCGCGGCTCGCCCGTCGCGGGGTCCATGGAGGAGCCGACGACGGAGAGGTGCGAGGGCGGGTGGTCGGGCGCCGCGAGGTTGACGGATGTGATGACGACGTGGGGGATGCGGTATTTGCTGTGCAGGGCGCGGATGGCGGCTTGGAGGGATTCCATATCTGTGATCTTGACGCCGGACAGCAATCTATGTGCTCCCCCGCGTCAGGTGTCTGCACTCGAAGGACAACATGGACTGCTCGATTGGGGAGATGGGAAAACTCACTCGGCTTCAAACTGGTTCGGGAGGATCAAGTCCGCGTATTCCACGAGCGACTGATACGCCGGGACGACCTCCTCGGCAACGTACAACTTGCCATTGTCGCCCATGACGGGATCCAGAACCCAGAAGAAGCTGCCTTCGCTCGACTTCGTCTTGAGCTCCTTGGCGATGTCACCCACGGCCACGACGGCCTCGGCACCTGGGATGTAGCCCGAGAGCATCATGTCGAAGTCGTCGAGGTATGACTGCTTCAAACCCTCGAAGAGATCGCGTATCTCCTGCGCTGACACCTTTGTTCCTTTCCATTGGCGATAGCCGGTGTGGTTACCTATGACATTTCGTCAGCTGCCGAGGGAACGGTGGACGGAGAAGAAAGATGTTGTCTACTGAATTGGACTGTGTTGAGAGCCGCGACGTCGCAGCCGAGAGACTGCAGCGTGAAGACTGCGATTTTGTTTCCTACATTGCTGGAGAAAGAGTGTGAGATTGCGCATTGTACTCAATAGCATTTTGAGGTAGTCTGGTTGTGGTGAAACTCACCCAGATACGACCTTGTGTCACAGAGTCAGTCACAATTGCCATCTATGTGAGAGAGATGGAGAGAAGTGGTGAGGGATCGAGAGCCTCACATGACTAGCGACAGCAAGGACGCGCGTATCGGGAACTGGAAGGTCTGCTTGTGCTGCCATTATGGGCTATAGATTCTAGCAAGGAATTGGTTCGGATATCGGGCGACGAAAATGAGAGCGTCGGAGTTTGCAGCCGATTGCGCGGAAAGTGTGTCTCTCGAGACGGTATATTATAAAAAGAAAAGAACTCAAAGAAACCTAGCTCAGAGTTTATGTAGGAGTAAAAAAAAAAGAGTCAAGCAAATGGAGGAGGTTGGCATATGTCGGGGGGAGTATCTACGAGATTTCCTTGTCGTATCTTGGTGTTGGTCTTAAAAGTGACTAAGTCACTGTAGAGCCGTGGACCGATGTAATGCGGTTCCAGTGTCTTCTAGTCCGTCTCTCTTGACTACGACATTGTATCGTTCCGCGCGGCCAATCCGATAATTTTTCCCCAGGGTCCCGTCCCGCGACCAACTAAATTGACCCCGCCAAAGTACGCCGAAGAACCCCGCACTAGAGCAATTGTGGAAAAGACCAAGTGTCGCGTGCAGCTGGCTGCAGCTGGCACTCCTCAATGCAGTCACTACCTACTGAAAGAATCAATTCAATGGGCCTTAAATGTGAATCCATGCTATGATTTACGCAGAAACAGTAATCTCATTATTGTCGTGGTCCCAAAAGTGCTTTTTTGCCCTTCGTCTACCAACATATTCCGCAGTCTCTGGAACATGCAAAAAGTCAATCCAGAGTAAGAGGTCGGGGCCCAATGCCCGTCTCTGGTACCGTGCAACGCCCGCATTAGCATCTTCATTCCATCATCAATCAGCTCTTTACTCCTCATCACCGATCTGTAGACACGTTAGCTTATATATGCCTTATGATTGATAACGAATCAACACACCTTTGGCGCCAAGTAGAAGCGCAGGTAGCTCTGGCCCACCAAAGTGTACTCAACCAGCAGAGGCACCTCGTTGGACAGGCAGATCTTGACCTGCTTGGAGATTGCTGCGGCCTTGCAGAAGTTGACGAGGTACTTGAGGGAAAAGGTCAAGGAAACGGGCTCGGTGAGCTCAATGTCGACGTTGAGCTCGGGCTTGTCGACGTTGGTGTGGCTTCGCAGTGTGACAGATCCATTGCCAATGTCTCCAGTGGCTCCGAACTTGACGCCATCCTTGCTCGCGTCAATCGTGACTATGTCACAGACGGGTTAGTCGTCCAAGTCAGATTGCTTCACTGCCACCAGAATTGCTTACCAGATTCGCTCATCGCCTGCAAATCCGTGCAGATACGTCTGAACTCGCTGCTAGGCATGGTGATCGTCGAGGCATACTCCGTCTCGGGGATACCCAAGTGCTCCTGATCAATGTCCATCAACTTAAGGTCATACTCGCTGATGCGGTCGTGCTCGGAGCTTTCGAAGACGACGTTGAGGCTATCGGGGGCGTCCTCGGCCTTGAGGGTCAGAACGTCCTCGCCCTGGGCGGCGCGAAGGACCTTTTGCAGAGACGTCAGGTTGACACCGAGGGCAATGTTGCGATCGCAGCGGTAGGGGGAGAAAGCCTCGGTCTTGAGGGCCATGGAAACGAGAGCGACGTGAGAGTTATCCATTGCCTGCAGCATGATGCCGGAGTCATTGCAGTCGAAATTGCAGTCCTGCACGAGGTCCTTGATGGCGTCCACCACCTTCTTCAGGATGTCGGCCTGGTCGAGTCTGGCTTCAAGCATTTCTGGGAGGCGTTAGCAGCTGGTGCGAAGGCACAAAAGTCTGATGGCGAAAACTCGGTATTAGACAGGGAAGAACGTACTGGCTGATTATTTGTGTGAATGTGAGGAGAAAGGGGTATCAGGAAAAATCAAGAAAACAGAAGACCAGGCGCAGAGATGATCGTCAGTTTTGGCAGAGTTGAGTGGCAGAGGGGTTGATGCAGGAAGAGAAGTCCAGTCGCGCAAGCACTTTAATGGGCAGACACGTTTGCGCGTGGTGGGCTCCTCTAAGGGGAGACGCGTCAAGTTTAATAGGGCTCGACGCCAACCTAACGCGCGCAAAGCAGGCTGAATCATGATGGCACGTGCGCTATCCACCGACGTAACGTAGGTGTCGGGTCCAAGTAGCGAACTTGTCAGCCACACACCAGGCTGGCCCGGCGCACCTATGGATCGGATTGCTGGCGGCTTAGGTTGGCCCTGAATCGCAGCCCCTTTCCTTTACCCTAGCAACAAGTGTCCTTTGTTTAACGCATATTAACCAAGTAAGCATTGACAACAACACCAAGTAAACATTGACAATAACACAAAGATGGTCAGCCGTGACTGAAACTTTAGGATATAGACTTTTTTATTATCTTATGATACTAGCAGTGTGCATAGTTTACGGTCCTGTAAATTGCCCGGCATCAGTGTCGTCAAATAGAGTACGACTGAACGATTTCAATGTACAATGCCTCCAAATCCCGAGTCCCATATTCCCTTCTATATGCAGCTCGCAAATTCAAGGTATTTGCGCGGAATTATAACGAAAGGCAGAAACAAAGCCCGAATGACGATAGGATTAGTTGCTTCTCCTCTCCCAAAACGCCCATTGTCTGTCGTTAAATGCCATGCGCTCGTCACATCGGCTCGTCACATCGGCTCGTCACATCGAAACGATGCGTGACGGGTTCGTCCCAGTACGTAGACGTGGTCTGAGGTTGATGACCATCTCCAGCTCCTTAAGCATGCCCTTGTTAGCATCTGCTTTTTCTCTCAGTGATTCCCGTTTCTCTCGGTCTTCTCTCATCTTGATGATGCGCTCTTCTCTTGTGAATAAGCTTCTCGGCCGTGGCTGTGCGACGGCCTCGAAAATTTCCTCTGTGTCAGGCTCTCCAGTACTGCTAAAGTCCAAAGGTAATGAAGACTCCCCGTTCAACGCTTTCAGAGCATCAGAAACACCACCTTCCTCCACGGTGGTAAGCCCACTAAGAGAGCTTGCGGGAGAGAGTAACGTGCTCATAGATGAAAGTCTCTTCTCGTTACGGTCGATTCCAACAGCAAGTGCCGCTTTGCCTTCCTCCCAAGCCTGCATAAGGATCTTCAAGTCTGTGCCAATGGATTCGTACTGGGACATCAGGTCGGGGCCGAGCTCAGTAATGTCGTCGGTTTCATTGAGGCTTCGGTCTGACTCCTCCCGCAATAACGTCAATTTGGCCTGAAGGCCGCGGATGCCACTGGACAACGAGTTCAGTTTGCGAAGTTGCGATCTCCATCTCTCCCTGCCAGGAGTCAGGGGCATCTTGGGAGTAGGTGGCGCTGGGAATGCTACGGGGATGTCAGCTACATGGCTCACTACGCTGTGGACGGGCCACTTACACTCCTGCTCGCTCAGCAGCCTTCTCAACCTTTCGAAAGAATATTGCGTTACAGAATTGAGCGTGCGTACTGCCTCCACGATGGTTGTCCACCTTAAGAGATCACTGCTATCGCCGCTTGCGTCTAGAGCCAAAAGCGCGCACAAAAACATCTTACGGATGGTGTGAAACCGTGCGGCAAGAATTTTGAGCGTTCTCAAAGAGTCTGGGTCGTCAAATTCGTTTTCGTTGAAGCCTTGCTTTGCATCGGACATGTCGAAATCGCTGATATCATAAATGTCGTAGTACTTTTCCAGGTCAAGTTGCTCCGAGAACCCTTTTACCACTAGCATGGTTTGATCGTAGGCTGGAATGACATCTGCGAAGCAAGCCCGCAGGGCTTTGCGCAAACGCACGCACTTTCGAGTCTGTGAGCGGTCCTCAATCCGACTGATTGGCGGCAGTGGCGCACTCCTAAATCTTGTGTCAGCGCATGAAAGGGCTCTGAACGTGGTCGGGTGAATCGAGAAAATGACAAAACTTACAGACGATAGCCTCTGGATACCAACTCCACTTCCTGTACCAAAGCGATGGCCGCACCAGTCGCGCTGTCAAATTCCTGAGAGTTTGAAACAAACGTAGTGACCTCAGACAGTGCCTGGAGCCGTCTATACCTAAACCACTGCCTCCGCATGTACACATGGGCAATCCCTGCAGCAATCACGGCCACAAACAGAATTACCGCAACTCTCTTCTTGTTCAAAGGCCCTGAGCCCGCGAGCCAGTTGATCGTGACAGCCAACGCCAATGCTCCCAGCACGGCGGCGACCGCGCCTGTCGAATCCAACAGTTTCTCGGTTGAATTGCCGTCAATTACAACATTGGTAGGCCGGGATGATGCATGGTGTTGGGATAATATTGAGTGTCCACTCAATAACTGGGATGCGATAATAGTATAGCGAAATTGCTCAAGGAATTTGGAGTTATCGGCTCGATCAATCCTGGACGCTACCGCTGTCTAGAAGAGGACACACAGCGTAAGTCAGTAATTTCCCCATGTGACACAAAGGAGATTTCGGAATGCGCACAGAATAGCTTTTCCTGTATGACTTGTCGGAGGCCTTGGCTGGTATGTTTATCTGGAGAGGATTGTTGCGAAATCTCGACCTGACCATCGGCCGACCTGTCGGCGCAAATTCAGGACTCGAGGGAGGCGACACATCGTAAGCTGGATCGTCGAGCGCCCATCCGGATTGCTCGTCTTCGCCTTCATCTGTTAAGCGCGCAATGTTAGTCGACAGTTTCGCAAACGTCTTCTACTCGGATCTCGGAGAATTGCACTCACCACGAAGATAGTCGGCGAGAGGTGTCTGGTCGAAAACAACGGGCTCCATCTAGCGACCTGGCTGCAAATATCGACGAGGCTCCTGCAAGCAACACGGCCATCTGTCGCTATCGGTCTCGTTGAGTTGTCGTGTTGCTGCTGCGTGGGATCGTGGCGGACGGGACAGAGGGGCAGTTGCGATCAGAAACCATGAATAAAGCTAGACTTAGTTGAAAACGCAGAACATGGGCAATGAGTATATGGCTGGAGCCTCGGGAATATATACGGTAGGTTCGTGCAGGATAAGTAGTGTGCTTGCGGCGTGTTGCACAAGGGGGGGCGGAAGGGAGAGTTGGAACTGCTCCATGCACCGACCCGAAAGTGACCAGACTACGAGTGACCAGACCATCTGCTGCTTGCGAATAGGGAAGGAACCTGTACCCCTGTTACCGATTAACGTGTAAGGGGTACCTTGGTCGACCCTAGAGCCTCGGTGGGGTGCGTCACCTATGATCTGCCCCAGCCAACGGAGCGAACGGCGACGACACCGCGCCGGGCGCCGCGCGCATTTCGTCAGGTCTACTGTACTGCGTATTATTCGCATATCTTAAATTTAAATCTGGTACATGAGACGACACGGGGCGAAGCCGAGACCGACTCTCCACCGGCCTGGAGGGGGGTGCCTGACCCGACGCTAGCACCAGACCCTGGCCACCGAGGAATTACGTTACACCGGGAACCGAGAGTGAGCCAACCTTAAGGTACCCTTTGGCTAACGCCAGCCACAGTCGCCCACCAGGAACAGCTGGAGGGACTATGGGAGTTTTCTCAAGACAGCACCGTTGGCGATTACATAATTCGATTCGCCAAGCTGTAGCTCTACCACATCGAACAGACATCACCCATTCGAGTGACCAACGAAGCATACCGCAAGACCCGGAAGATCACGGTGTCGCTCCGACGAAACAAAAAGTTCGCGACTTTGAACCAGAACACAACCGCAAAGATGCCTACGGAGCGAGACTACCAAATCTCCCCAATTGTGCAGGAATCCGTGATGCACAATACGAAGGTGGGATGGCTCTTCGAAGCCTCCCCTCTGTCGCTATCGATGACATCGCTAATCTCACTCTTGTTCCGCAGGCCCTTTCAAATTTGCAGAGTCTCACAGCCTCCCTCTTCGGCGTGGCTGCCGGCATTCTCGGACTCGAATCCTACAGCGGCTTCCTCTTCTACATCGTCTTCTCCTTCGTCACCGTTTTCCTGGTTTACATCTTCCGAATCGCGCCCGAATCAACCTCCGCAGGCTTGCCCTTTCTCAACACGAGCCGATATTTCAGAGGCCCGTTCGAATTCTGGACAAGTGGCTTACTTGGTGGGCTTTCTGGCTTCATTCTTACGTGGACACTGTTCTATGGTCTCGTGCGGGCATAGTGAAAAACCACAAGAGGCGGAAGAGCATGACTGGCGTTTGGGCATTGGTTCATTCTTCTCAAATTGTACGCAAGAGGCATGCTAAGGGAAGCAATCTATTATGACACAAACATACAGAAGAAGAATAGAGCAATATCTTCGTGATATTAAAAATATGCAAAACTGCTCCCGCTGTTCATGGCACCGCTGCAAATACAAAAGAGAGACTACAGCACCATGCTTGCAAACTAATCCACAATTTCCACAACTGTCCCAATAAAGCCCTCCAAACCAGACCGATCATTACGGCCTCCTTCCATGAGAAGGATCTGCGAGCCCATCTCGACCCATTCTCGACTGGTAAGCAGTTCCAGTGTGACCTGAACTCCTCCTGACAATTGCACCTCTGAGTTCGATGATGGCTCAAAATGCTCATTCATATTGAAGATGTTTTCGTCGTCGTCCTCGACCGTCGAGCGCTTGTAGTCGTCATGATGTATCCTTGATACACACATCACTCGAGCGGCAGCCCGTACGCTTCCCACATACACGTTAACAAGAGATCCATACGTCAGAGACGCTGTGTGTGGGTCTTTGAATAGAGCTGCCAAGCCACTGGCGGCCTGCAGAGACATTCCGGTGTCAACCATATGTTTGGAGGGTATTGAGAGAACCATTCCTTTTCTGATACGAGGGGTATTCGGCAGCCGCTCAAGATCGCCCTCCGCTGGGCTTTCAGGGGGCATATCCAGCACGATACCGATTGTGCCAACTTGTCCAGCTTCCAACGTATTGACAGGAAGCCTCAGGTTTCGTATGCTGACTATTTTCGCTTTGTGCCATTCTCCTTTGACGGTAGATGCAGCAACCGTGTTACGAATTGCGATCTTCGCCAGTTCTGCAGACGAAGGATGAGATATCGACAAGCCATAGTTTCCGGGAGAGGGCCGGTCTTCTGGCGTCAGACCCTTAAAATCATCATCGCCGGACGGGAATGGCCCGACAACAATACAATCTCCGACAGAGAGCTGCCCAAACCTCAGGTAGCCGGACACGACTGTTCCCGTGTCATTTTGACTGGGGTTTTCGGCCAGAGAAGCGTAAGATGCGGGAAGACTGAACGTGTCGTCGACGTGGAAGAGACAAGAGGGTTGCTCCGGGTTCAGGGCCATCCCAACAAAATCATGCGCTGTTGGCGCCGGTGGTAACGGCAGATTCTCCAGTAGAGCGTGCGTCAATCCAATGCCAGAGCCATTGACCGTGCTGGTGAGGACAATGGGTATGAACTTCAACAAGTCTCCCTCTCTCGCCATCTCTGCTGCCAGAGCTTTAGCTTTGTCCAAATCTGCAGATGGAACAGTGGACCACTCTTGGGCACCACCTGGGGCAGGCTGCAGTATCTTGGGAACTCTTCCTGCTTCTTTAATATGAGTCAATACTTGTCCGAGAGTCAGCTGAAGACTAGTTTTAGTTGCCAGATCAAGTTTGGTGATGACGATGACCAATGGGTTTTTGAGCTTCAGGCACAGCTCAAGGTGAGACTTTGCGAGGTCGACACCAGCACCTGCGGGTCCAAGAACTTCGTTGGCCGTTGAGCTAGCACCATCCTTAGTCGTGCTGGCTTCGATGTCATCCGCAGCCAAGCAGAGAACTGTCCACTGGGGTGCCCAACCGAACAAGCCGCGGAGGATGGTGCGCCGGTAACGAGGGTGCCCAGCAGAGTCGGAGACAAAGACCAGTCGACCTTTCTCGGCACTGTCGTGGATATCGATCCATGATTCGACGTGGTCTTGAGAGAAGTTGAAGATGGCATGGTCCTTATATCCAATTAGTTCCTGTGCCACCGAACTGGTCAGGCCGGAAGCGACCTCATGCCGATGCTTGAAAAGGCTGATACGACTCTTGCCACGGCCGTTGTCGAGAGTGCCGGTAGATAATGTACCCAAAAGAGTCGATTTCCCCGACGTAGTCGGTCCTGTAAGCGTTATCCTGAGCTGATCCGTAGTAGAGCGACCCCTGCTGGGTAGAACTACAGGTTCGTTTGCTCTGGGTGAGGTTTTTGCATCCCGATGACCAGCTCCCGTGGATCCTGCGCAATAATGCGTTGCTGAGAAATCCGGGCTAACTAAAGCCTCCACTACCCAAAGTCTTGCTTGCCTCCCGATTTGTGATGGGTGTGAGGCCACGCTGTCGACCAACTCAGATGTCTCGAGCCACTCACATTCTCCTACAACGACATGGCGTAGTATCTCAACCCGGCAGCCCAACGTGGCTGCCATGACTCTTAGAGTAGTAATACTCTCATCCATCTCATCCTTGGTCAGTCCCACCAGAGTTCCATCGTCGGCCACGCCAATCTCATACAGAGCACCGCGGGATTCCTCCAGGCCTGGAAGGGGTTTCTGCGGCGTCATGGCCTGACTCAGGTCGGCCGTGTCATCTGGGAGTTTCGGCACGATGAGATCTTTCGGGTTCAGGGCGTGATAAGTGCACGACTGTTGAAGTCTCCAAAGTAGCTGTGTCGTGAGTTGTTGAAGACGCACCTGTCGACTCTGGCTGGATGCTGATAGTGCTGCAGGAACAATCTTGGCCGGGCGAGCCCCGGCGATGGCCGTTTTCGGGTGCTGAGAGGGGGACTTTCCAATGGTGCTCATTGACATATATGTTCGTCGCGGCCGTAAGAGTAAATGGAGCTTATATTCGGTTGGCCCTTCTTGAGGCTCAGCTTCGAGCTTGGTGACCCCGTAATCCGAGAGATGGCCAGGTTGTGGCTCTCCATCGTCTGAGGTAGGCTGAGATTTTGGCTTTCTTCCCGAATCTAGCCATGGGGAGGAGACCCGTTGAGGGTCGGTGTCGAAGGTAAATATTGATCCAGACGCCATTTCCGGTGCTTGGGGGTAGGGAACGCGTTGAGGGATTCTACGTATCTAACGTCGTCAGACGACAATGTCGTAATAGGTGCGAATGCCGGTTGCGATAAGCTATTGCGAAAACAATGATAGCAGACCGACTCGCTATACGCGGTATCATCTTGACAGCTAAAGGATATCGTTTTTCGACGAGGCGATGATTAGGGGACGTCGTTGCGACAGAAGGCGCTGGGAAAGAGCTCAACTGGAGACCTAGTTAGAGGCCATTGCGAAGGCGAAAAACACAGCCATGTCGATTAAATGATGCTGTGGGAGGAGGCGACCGTTATGGCGCACTGAAGATGAAGGTGACTTAGTAGTAAGTCAACGACGTTGAAATTCCCGAAAGAAAGGAAGGTATGACTCGGGGACTGTGAGGTCTCGGTCAGGTAGAGTGTGACGCAGCGACAGCCATATCGCTGGCCTCGAAGGGGTCGGGTGGCTCAACCTGCGGAGAAAGTGCGGGTTCCTAACCCACTACTTCTTCCCGCGGTGAATCACCCCCCGGAGTCCTCCACCCTTGGTTTACAGGTCGTCGGAAGCTGCCGCAAGGGTCGCATCTTCTCTCTTTCCTCGCTGTGTTGACATGGCCGACTTCAAAATTATCCTCACAAGATAACTTGGTTTCCCATGGATCAATTATCTCAAACGCTGACGAGCTGTCAGGTTGACGATGGCGCCCCTGATAGAAGTTACACAGCTCATGATTGGCTAGGTCGAATTTCCACCTGGCTGACGGCTCACTGCTGTGCTGCATCGGTCTTTCGCTGCAGAGTCAAGCCTTACCTTTCTTTGTACCATGGAAGCCTCCTGTCCACCTACAGGTCGGCCATAGGCTGGGGTACCTTCAGCGACCCATTCCTCTGATCCTTAACTTGAGGGTACTTCAGCACCCTCTTCTCGCTAACCGTCTTTCTCCTTGGGATAGGTAGGCAGAAGAAAACCGCACAGAGCCTGATTACTTTTAATGATCACGCAGGCGCTGCTTGACGAGATCAAATGCGGGCCTTTGCGCGCGGTTGAGGATAAGCAGAATGCTGAGTACAAACAAAGTGACTACTTTTATGCTTTCGTGCGCTCAGTTATGCACCCAGCTTACTCATGTCTAACTTGATACCTGACCTGACAGAGTATCCGTACTGGTCCCACATACCTGCGGAACCATGGTTGCGGATCAGACAAGACATGCCCAGGAGACACCTAAGCTGAAAAATATCAAGACAATGGACAAGAAACACGACAGCTTTCAGCACCAGATCTAAAACTGAGTCAAGGACGAACACGACTGCAGGATGTCATAGGCTTATGGCGACCGCAATTCCGTACAGCCCGAACCAGGCCAGAGAAACACTCTTCCACGAAACTAGGCGATTGACAAGTCTCATATACGCCTGCCAGTCACCCTCAAAAATCCCCAATCGCGAATCGCTCAAGCATGTTCCAGCTGGCATGCACACCGGGTCGCGCTGTTCGCTGGACGCCACGACCCCGAGCCCACCTGAATCTTTTCCCATCTTCGTCGGGTCCTAAGCCGCCTGGCCTGACGAATGTTTTATGGCTTAGACCCTGCGGGGCACACCCGCTCGCCTTCGAAACACACCCAAGACGGGCCCGATTTTTGCCACATAAAGCTGCCCGCAGGCGGTACTTACTCCAAACCCCCTGCCACCCGCCTGCTCTCTGGTCCCAGAATTGTCCAGTCCATCTTTTGAAGGCTGCCTCTGCCACACCGTGTCCATCCTTCAAGATTTCTCCTGAACTTCTCCTGACTTTGTAGATTAACTTTCTGCAGAGCACGTTTTCTCGTGTTTTGCTTCCTTCCAGAATACCCATCATCAGCTTCCAACCAAGGCGGTCAAAATACTATCTCTTTAACCTACCTGTCGAACCTCGAACTACCGACACGATCCTGCCGCGGCCACTATGAAGAAGTTTGGATTTGGCAAGAAGGGCGGCGATAACGGCGGCGACGATGCCAGCCGCTCTGCTCTTTTTGGTCGCAAGAACAAGTCACCTGCTCCAGGTTCCGACAACCCCTACGCTCAAGCACCTGCCGGCGCCGATCCCTATGCTCAAGACAATACCAAGTATGCCAATATGACGCCTTACCAGGCAGCTCGAGCAGGGAACACCGCTCCTGGCGGTCTCCCTGGAGGCCTTCCCAGCGGTCCTCGAGCTGGTAGTGGTTACGGCGCTCAACCTCCAGCTGCCGGCGGCTACGGTAATGAAAAGTACGGTGCTGCTTCCGGCTATGGGGCTAGTCGTTACGACGACAACAAGAACGCTTACAGCGCGAACAACTATATTTCAGGAGCTGCTGGAGGAGCTCGCGGTCCGGGTGGTTATGGAGGTCTGGGTCGTACTGACAGTGACGACAAAGACGCCCAGCGTGGTGAGCTTTTTGGAGGTGCCCAAGACCGTTACCAACAGAAACAGCAACAGCCTGGTGGCTACGGCGGATATGGTGCAGGAGCATCCGGTGCCGATGGTGGATTTGACGGCTACGGGGAACAAAGAGAGCTCACAGCTGAAGAGCAAGAGGAGGCCGAATACCAGGCCACCAAGCAACAAATCAAGGATGTAAGAAATGAGTCGGTCAACACAGTCAACCGAGCTCTCCAAGTTGCTCTGCAAGCTGAAGAGACTGGTCGCACAACGCTTGCTAGACTGGGTGCTCAAGGCGAACGTCTACACAACACGGAAAAAAACTTGGATCTGGCGGCGAACCACAATAAGGTTGCGGAGGAGCGCGCTAAGGAGCTCAAAACCCTCAACCGTAGCATGTTTGCGGTTCATGTCAACAATCCTTTCACATCCAAATCTCGCGCCCAGGCGCGTGATCAAGCAATTCTTGACCGTCATCGTCAGGAGCGAGAGACTCGCGAAGCTACCAGGAATGCGGCCTTCCAGTCCAACCAGCGCATGGAAGAGGCCTTCAAAGAAATCTCTCTGTCAGGTCGCCCCCAAGCGAAGTCGGGCGGCATCAGTCAGGCTGAAAAGTCCAAGTACATTCTAGATGATAATGATGACGAAGCTGCTGCGGAGGCGGATATGCAGGAAAGGCAGATTGACGAAGGCCTCACTCAGCTAGGAGGTGCTCTGGGTCGCCTGGGCGGCTTGGCCAGGGCTCAGGCGGCTGAAGTTGACGCACAGAACAAGAAGATCACAGATATCAGCAAAAAGGCAGGTTCGACTTCACTGGATACATTAGGCAATCGGCTAACTCGTTGCAGAGCGACATCGTGGACGATGGAACCAGGATGAACAGGGAGCGTCTCAATCGCATCAGATAAATTGGATGAGGCTCATCAGGATGGTCGGAAATCAGAGTGCTGGTTTGTGGGCGACAAGAAAACATTACTATTGCTCGATAATTGACGGGAGTGACGGGAGTGACGGGAGCAAAGACCTCCTTGCCAGGTACTTGGCACACATAAAGCTTCACAGCCTCGACGAAATTAGAAGTCTTCCAGCTTGTACACCTCATATGCCGGAACCTCGTAAGGGTGCGAGCTGCATTCATGTTAGTCCTTGGTGAAGGTGATTGTCTTAAAAAGTCGACAAGGAATTACCTTTTCAGAGCTGCAACTGCGGCCTTCGTCACATCGTGTCCGACGCAAAGTATCTCTACTCTGTACTCCAAGACTCGCTCAAGCTGATCTACGGAGCCGGTGTGAGGAACCGCTCCTGCAGCCGCGACGGGCATGAACTGGCCTTGACCAGCAAGCTCGAATGCGACCTGTACGTATTTACCCTCGTCGTAAACGCCAGCGCCAGATTTGAAGACTGCATCTTTGGTTGTAGCTAAATGAGAGGCTGCGTTTGCCAGCTTGGTTAGAATTAATGAGCCTCTACCTTGAAGTTCAAGTCAAGTTTGAAATTACCTGGGACGGTGTAGACAAGTTTGTATTTGTCCGGCATGGTCGAGACCATTGCAATGTGTCGGTTGTGTGAAACTATCAGCCTGGTTCTGGGGACCAGGGACACTTGGTGCTAGAAGACGGTAACGCGGAAGGAGTGAAGTATTATTTCTGCGGGAGAGATTTTCTAGCCACAAACTCCGTGTTGGCATAGTGCTACAGATGACCTTTAAAGTACCGAGCGGGTGGAGTGGTGTACAGCTTACCCACGTAGATGCTCTTCTTACCAAAAGTTGTCTGCTAGTTTTGGTAGGAGGTCCAGGCCGGGTGGGATACACAGTGCGCTTCCATCGCAATGCGGGGCCACAGCCCAATCAGGTATCAGCAGGGTGCCACCTGCAGGCTCTAGGACCCTCAAAAATTCTTGTTCTTACCAAAACCCAATCATAAGTTGCTACACGGCGACTTTCGACCTTACACCATCATTTCAAAAATGTTTACAGCGCCTGATAGAGTACGCGCCTCCAAGAATAAAAAGCTTGTCAGGGAGAATGTCATCAAAGTTGGGGATAAGGTGATATCGCTGGAGGGCTACTTAAATCCTTCCGCCAAAAAACAAGCCACAAAGACGGAAGAAAACCCAGAGCAGTCTTCAAGAGAAGAGGAAACGAAAGAACCAAAAGTCGACGCGAATCATGCACTTATTTCGAATGGTTCGGTGCCTTCTCCGACCAAGCATCAGCATAAAAGACCGTGGGAAAAGGGGAGACTGAAATCAGACCAGAGACGACCGAGATGGAGAGAGGACCCGAGCCTGCTAAAGGTCCGTCAGAAATTGCCAATCTGGGCTCACAAGGAAGAAATCCGAGCGCGGCTGCGCCAGAAGGATGTCCTTCTTCTCGTTGGTGAGACGGGTTCCGGAAAGAGTACTCAGGTGCCGCAATTTCTAGTCCGAGAGCCCTGGTGCAAGAGGCAGACTGTCAATATCGAGGGCGGAAGGCAGACCAGTGTGGGTGGTATGATCGCAGTCACACAGCCCCGTCGAGTCGCCGCAACAACGCTTGCCCATCGTGTTTCTCGCGAGGTCGGAACACCTCTAGGCGAAAGCCGTGAGGGCATGATTGGATACTCGGTCCGTTTCGATCACCAAGTACCCAAGGGGACTAAGATTAAGTTCCTCACCGAGGGAATGCTCCTCCAGGAGCTGCTTCGAGATCCCAGTCTACGACAGTACAGTGCCGTTGTGGTTGATGAGATTCACGAAAGAAGTGTCGACGTTGATCTCGTGTCTGGCTTTCTGAAGCAGATTCTGATGAGCGATCGCAAAGGCCGTGGCGGCATCCCACTGAAGGTCGTAGTCATGAGTGCCACTGTGGATGTTGAGCGCATCCAAGGCTTCTTCTCGGCCGATAAGCAGAACGAGAAAGGAGAAGGCATGGAGTTTGACGGAGAAACGGCCACTTCGGTCGAACTACTCAAGATTCAGGGTCGCCAATACCCAGTCAGAACCATTCACACGCCCAAACCGGTGCCGGATATCCAGGAAGCCCTGTTGAAGACCATTTTCAAGATTCATACAGAAGAGCCTTTGCCGGGAGACATACTCGCGTTCCTTACCGGTCAGGAGGAGATCGAGTCGGCTCAAGCACTCATCGAAGAATACGCTGCCACCTTAGATTCAAACGTACCCAAGGTCAAGGTGCTTCCGCTTTTTGGTCAACTCTCAATGGAGGGCCAACACGCAGCCTTTCAGCCTATCAAGGGCATGACCAGGAAAATTGTTCTGGCAACCAACATCGCCGAGACTTCGGTCACCGTGCCCGGGGTGCGGTACGTGGTGGATGGTGGAAAGGCTAAGATCAAGCAGTTCCGCTCTCGTTTGGGCATGGAATCGCTTCTAGCCAAGCCCATCTCGAAGTCGTCGGCTATCCAGAGAGCTGGCCGCGCTGGTCGTGAGGGTCCAGGAAAGTGCTTCAGGCTGTACACCGAGGGCACATTCGGCACACTCGAAGAAACCGACTTACCAGAAATTCTGCGGATTGATGTTCTCGGGGCCGTCTTAACGATGAAGGCTAGAGGTATTGACGACGTTCTTGGATTCCCTCTCATGGACACACCGGACGTTGGTGCCATCGAGAGGGCTCTTGTCAGCCTTCACTCACTCGGCGCGTTAGCAGATGACGGTGTCATCAGCGAGGCAGGTCGTAAGATGGCCGGTTTCCCGATCTCTGCACCCTTGGGCGCTGTGCTGCTGGCATCGGCTAAGCCTGAGTTCGACTGCGTACTTGAGGCCATAGACATCATTTCCTGTATCACCTCGGGCGATGACATCTTCCAACAGCTACAATCCGAGGAGCAACGCGAGGAAATCGAACAGCTACGAAAGGAACTCTATCGCAGAGAAGGCGATCTCCTGACCTACCTCAACACGATGCAGCAATACGCTGCTGAAAATGCAGACCGTATCCAGTGGTGCAAGAAGAGAAAGGTCAATATCCGCAACATGAAAACCGCTCTGAACATCCGCAAGCAGCTCCGCAGCCTATGTTTGAAGGAGGGCCTGCTTTCGGAAAGCCCACTGCCTGACCCTCAACCCTTCAGTCCTCTCCCGCCCGAGCAAGCGGAGTCTCTGCTCAAGTGCTTCCTGCGCGGCTTTGTTTCCAAGACGGCGGTTTTGGCGCCCGACGCAAGCTATGTGACTTCCCAGGGCAAGCACGTTGTCGCTATTCATCCTTCGAGTGTCTTACACGGACAAAAGAAGGAGGCTATCATGTTCCTGGAACACGTCTTCACCCAGAAGAACTATGCTAAGAAGGTGAGCGTCATCCAGGCCAACTGGATTGTGGAGGCGCTGGAGGGATCTAGATGAAATACAGCAGACGTTGCTTGCGTAACACCAAGACGCAATCTCAACTTGTCTGACCAAATGGAAGCAAAATAGTAGGTAGCTGTAGTCAATACGCTGTAGTCATATAGAGGGATAGACAAAACCAAAATACTAGAGCAAGCGATGCTAGTCATCTACACATAAATCTACAATATTGGTCGTACATTGGTGTGAGTCGTGTACGGTCCGTCCCGACCAGCTACTATGACTGCTCCTCCCCATCTCCATGCTTGCTCGACTCCTTGATCGCCTGCATCAGCTCATACAGCTGGCCAATTTGCTCATCTAAGACGCGAGATTAGCTTTCTGGCTTGATTCTCTATGCTGGCATCAGCTTACCGCTCATCTTGGCGACCTTCACAGGGTCGATCTTCTCACCCTTCCACTCATCGCCTTCAACCTTCTGCGCATAAAGTTGCCACTCGGTGAGGAATCCAATCTGGCTACTCGTCAGCATTGTGGGAATTCGCGAGGGCGGAGTGCGATGCATGCATGATATGGGACGTGTAGGTCGTAGCCAGGGCGCTGTCAAGCCCACCCGGATACCTGTGTCCAGTCGCCCATCAAATGCACTGTACCGCGAGGTTGCCATTGCCGCCGCTTGACGAGCCAAACCAGAGTGAAGCCGAGCAACGCAACCCCAATCTAAGACATGCGCAGCTACCTACGAAATCGGAGTCTCTCGGGCCCCCAAAGAAGGGGTCGTGAGAGCGCATATGAGAAAGGGCAGGGTACATACCAAGTGCGCTGGGTTATCCACCTTCTGGTGAGCACGGAACTCGGCCTTGATGTACTCATCGCCCAACAGCCGCATCTCGGTGGGTAGGTACTTGCGATGTGCGCGTAGGAGTCGTCGGTAGAGCGGGATTGGAGGTAGCAGGGCCATCGGTGCAGGTGACAGACCGGCCTTTGGGGTGGCTGCCGCGGCCATCTTCTTCACAAGAGACGGGCGCATGTTCTGTCCGTGTTCACGCCTCCGTACGGATGACCGTTGGGGTGGGATACAATCTCAAGAGCTGGAGGCTTGAGATAATTCGTGTTTCCAAGAAGTTTATCCGTTTTTGCCCCTCCCCCTCGTATGTCGGTTTTTTTTCTTTTTCGGGAGACGTACCTAGGCTGGCTCAACGGGCTTTGTGATGCGCCTTTCAGGTTTAGGGTGTTGTTGTCATTGATGCATTTTCAGAGGTGAAGAGGCGACCCATACAGTGCGCGTGAGATGGATCACACGATTGGCTTGCTTAGCTCTCCCGTCTTCCTACAATGGAGATGGTTCAGACATCCTATCTCACTCGCCACCCGCAACCTCCTACCTTTATGTTGCGTCGTATTAGAGAAGCTTCTAAATTATAGCTGACAATAGAGTCGAAAATCACGCGATGTTTCTTGGCTAAATCTCGTTTCAAGTTCACATGTATGGTTGTGTGGTTGTGGTGAGTATATAGCTGACATGATGACCACCTGGGCAAAGGCTGCGGCCCTCTTGGGAAATGTCGTATTAAACTACGCCGAGATGAGGGCTACACGACCTCAACTGCGCCCTGCGCTCGGAGAAGCAGGCGTTCAACTGAACGGGAAATGGAGAAGAAGCTCAAGCGACGGATACGTTAGAAGAAACTTCTGACATCAAGACGTAGTATGTGGAAAACATGGCAAACGGCGTGAGACTCAAACATGACGGATTGTGTCTATCGTGGT
Source organism: Colletotrichum agaves (assembly GCA_036785465.1). Classification (NCBI taxonomy): domain Eukaryota; kingdom Fungi; phylum Ascomycota; class Sordariomycetes; order Glomerellales; family Glomerellaceae; genus Colletotrichum; species Colletotrichum agaves. The sequence goes on along the minus strand of JAXISO010000316.1, from coordinate 19,215 downwards.
CTATTTGATTGTCGTATTCGCTAGTCCGTCATATCTTCCTAGTACAAATATCTGTCGTTCATGTCTTGCAGAACGAGGTTGCCATCTCCAGTTTGTGACGACACATTGCCCTGCCATTGCATCTGCACGAGCCTCTCTGCTCCTACGGTCTGGCCACCAACCATTTTTTCCAGTTCTGTTCTCGTTTTGACGGTGAGCGGGTGCTCTTCTCTCAGAACCTCCAGTCTGCCCTCAAGACACTCTTTCTGCAACTCGACAGCTTCATCGACCTCACCTTTCTGATAGAGTACTCCCGCAAGACACTCAATCGTCATCAACGTGTCGACGTGTGTTCGCCATAACACCCGGTCACTGGCTTCGAGTACCTCGCGAAGGATCACTTCCGCCTCATCCAGTCGCCCAAGCCTTACGCAGCCAACGGCGAGATTCCTCCTCGACTGCAGCGTGTTTGGGTGCTCCTTACCCCTAAACTTCTCATCGATCTCTGCGACGTGCCGCCACAAATCTTCAGCCTGCTCATGTTTGCCTTGGGCGGACCGCAGTGCGGCAATGTTGCTCGTCGTATTCATTGTCATGCGGTGGCCGGGCCCGACTTTTGGATCATTGGAGCACAGCGTCAGCACCCTCGCCTCAAGCTTCTCTGCTGCCTCGAGATCACCCGCCTTCTGCATCACTAGCGCAAGGCCTGCAACGGCTCGACGAAACTGCTCGCTGTGGACCCCCAACGTCTTCTCTGCTTCCTCGATGGCAAAAACGAAACAATTCTGAGCCGTGCCCAACACAGCCTTCTCGATATGGACCTCGCCTAGATCGCACGCAATACTCACGGTTTTCTTGTATCCCCACGCTCTGTACTCGCATGCTGGCACAAGATTGTTGGCTTCCAGAAGGACCTTTGCGGCCTCATCAAATCTGCAGCACTCCTTATAAAGCCTGCCCAGATCCCAAAGGCTGTCGATCATGAGCCAACTCGAGGGCTCCACGTGCGCTCGCCGATCCTCGACGACCTTGTGGAGGAAGTGGAGAGCCTCACGCCACATCCCTACTTGGCGGAGGAATTTGACATACTTGCCTTCCTGCTTCGTCTTCTTAAACCAGTCCATCTTTTCACAGTCATTGCGCTCCATCATCGTTTTGATTTGCGGCAGCAGCTGATTGATATAACGCTCGTCTTCGAACCTAAAGGTCACCTTAAAAGAGTCGAAGATGATGGAGCGCGCGGCTATGTGTTGGAAGTCGAACATGTCCTCATGCATCCGGTCGCGGGCCCAAGAATGCACCAATACGTGCATCGAATGCCAGTCTTCGTTGATGGCAGACTTCTTGATCAGCGAATAGCTTCTGAGAATGTTGATGCCGTCTAAATAGTTGCTGCAGTCCCAGGAATCGTCCGCGTTAAGCCCGAGGAGAGGTAGAGGCGCCAGACTTTCCAAATCGCCCAAGACATCCATATCGAGCTTCTTGTTCGACGCAGCTCTTCTAAAGATGTCGTCCGTGATATTTTCGTTATGGTAGAAGCAGAATATGTTCAGAATTCTCAGCGCGTTCAAGGCAGACCGTCCCAGGCGGTTGTCTTCCTTCGATCTCTTGATCAGAGTCTCGTAGGACAGCTCGAAGGTTCCGTACACAGCCGGATTGTGTGCGAACGCACCAGGTGCAAGCGATGCGTCTTCCATGAACTCCTTCCTCTTTTCCTTGAACTCATGGAAATAGTCGCCGAAGGAGCGTTCCGTCAAGTGAATGTATGAACCAGCTTGATCAAGAGCCAGGGGCAAATATCCCAGTTCCTTGGCGACTTCCCTGAGATAAAATGCATTAGCTTCGCTGAGTTGAGAAACTTCCTGATGAGTTGATTTAAGCAACAGGCGGACTGCGTCGTCTTCACTCATGGCATCGATCGCAAACGTCTCATTGTCCTCCAACCGAGGTTGAATGTCCGCACGCCTACTCGTGAAGAGTATGTTGCCGGTGTCTCCTGGCGGAACCCATATGCTGACATCAATAGAGTCGTTGTTGTCAAATATTAGAAGCCAGTTCTGATTCATCTTCATCCATTGGTGGACTCTCTTGATGTCTGGGCGGCTGTGTTCACCGCCGAATATGGCCTCCGTTACCTGTCGAAAGCTTTCGTAAACGGAGTCCGTGGTGGCGGCGTTGATCCAAAAGACATGGTCGAAACTGTGAAATGTCAGCACAAAAACGAGGCTTCATGCATTTTCAGGAGACTGACTTGGATCCGTGCAAGTCCCTGAACCTCACAGCGATCTGGGTTTTGCCAACACCACCCATGCCCCAGATCCTGAGCAGTCTTCTAGAGGATGAGGGACCGGGAGGATTTCCGAAGAAGTGTTGCTCCATCTTCGTGAGAATCTCCTCTCTGCCCGTGAACTGGCCACTGGCGAGATCGGTTCTATTCTGCACTATGCGACTGACGGCATACTTGTCGGATTCGTCAGATCTTGCTCGAACTGCGGACGCCAAAGGCATCATGGCGCCCCGGTGGTTGTGGAGCAGATCGACAATCTCGTCAATCTCAATCGAGGTCTCGGGCTTGCGCAGATACTTCTCCGTTGCAGCCCGCAGGATGTTCATCTTCTTATACTGGTTGAGCTTGATATCCGAGGCGCCGTGGTCCAAGTTGAGTCGAAAGTACGCGTTCGGGGTGCCGCTAAATCGCTGGTCGAGTTCGTGGTGTGTGGGTTCCGGGTCCGTCACGCCCTCCTTCGCATGCTTAAGTATGCTGAAGGTACCGCGAGAGATCAGGGCGCCACTGTTCGTCCTCGGCTTGGCATCCTGAACGGCGCGCTGGACGACCCTTTCGGCGTCGACGTCGACGTGTACCGCCTTGTCGTGGGCCTTGAGGCCCGTCCCCAAGCTCAGAAGAAACCCCAGCCGCCGCCCGGTGCCGAACTGGGCTTCGGCCTCTTTCAAGACCAGCTTCGCAGGGTTATTCACCGCCAGCGCGCCGTCGACGTAGTGTCTCCAGGCGGCCTCGATCTTGATCAGCATCGGCTTGAAGAACGTCGGGGCCGCCGTCGTCGCCCGGGCGGCTTCCCAGATCTCGGCGTTGTGAGCGTGGTTGGTCGTCCCGCGGTAAGTGCGGAACAAGTAAGGTTCTGTTTTTTCATCCTCGGGGACCGAACAGACGAAAGCCAATCCTTTTTCCTTGCCTTCGTCAATCATGACGGTGGTCTCCAGCTTTTGTTTGGTGACAATCTCTTTGACGCGATTCTCGAGCGTCTTCTCCCTGTAGGTCAAATTCAGTCGTCGATTACTGTTTCGGAAGATGTCTTTTGAAAAGTTCAAATAGCAGTCGATGGCCTCTTCTGTTGTCATACCCATGCGCCCAAGCATGATTGCGATGAGTCTATTGGCAGTCCTGTCAGCATATTCTGTGGTTTGGTGCTGTCTGTGTCACTGCATCATTTTCTCCTTCGTTGTTTTACACTTGCAACAAACGAAAGTCGTTGAGAGAACAAAACAACAACAAGTAAGAGGATTTGACTAACCCGCCAGTGCTTGTACCACCTATCAAGTGGAAGTAATCGCAAGGTTTTGGTAAATCTGCCAGACCAGCCACTTTTTGAAACCGCTTCATGATCTCATGAAGTATAATGAGCTCAGATATTCCCCTAATACCACCGCCATCAAGTGAGAGCAAGTACACCGGCTCATCGTTTACCTCTTCAGCTTCCGCCATCTCGCTATTACCACACTGATAAATGGAGGAAGTATGACCAAGGTAATGACAATAGAAGAAGCCTGTGCGAAGCGAAGTAAATAAAGGTGAATTCGTGGCGTCGTAAAATCGTCGCGCTGAGAGGTCGCAATCTGGAAACAATGCTTGACACGCCGAAATCGATGATGGCCAAAGGATAAGTTATATCTCCGATCAACATTCTTTCAAAAGAACAAAGGGACCTGTTGGAGGCCTTGAGAATGGTAGATGGACCCATGCTGTGACAAGCGCCCTGCATCGATGACCGGGGGTTGAGGAGGAGCATGGCCACCAACTAACACCAACGTGCTTGGTTTCTTTTCCTTCTCTGGCCATCATGTTTCATCAAGAACACCCGAGGTGCCGTCACCGCCAACAGCGAAGCCACCTCGACAGCCTGGATGACTCTACTCGACCCAAGGGAATGGTTCTGCCACGCTGGACAGCTCCAACGACGACCAACTAGAAAGTCCGCCCAGTCTGCCTACCTACCCGCAGCCGCCTCCCCGCCTTCCCTCACCCCTGGATCAAGGGGGCGGCGTGGGAGGTTCAGGTTGTCATGAGACCGTTGACAAACTCGAATACCTGCAGCAGGCGGGAGGGTTGGGGCTAAAAATTGAAAATCGGGTTCGATGGGTATTGTTTTGCCAATGGTAAAGCAGGGTCAAGTGATGGCGCTTGCGACTGGGTTGAAATCGACGTAGATCGATGTCGAATCAGAGTTGCAGTTCCGATGAGGAGCTTTGGTGGACTCGAGGTGGTTTGTCTCGCGCTCCTAGGTAGGAACCTCAAGGTAAGCGCCGCTATGGGGCGGACCGAACCGCTGAACGGGAGAGGCGCCTTTTGGTAGGCGGATTCCCGTCCCGTCCCTGAGGGTCAGTTGTCCGATCTCTTGAATTTCGGACGATGATCTCTTTCCCGAACTCACCCACGCCACATAGGTAATTGAGACCTCGCAGAGGCGCAGGCTTTGCCAAAGCCTGCCAAGTCGCCTGGGCTGCAACCAATCTGTGGCTCAGCTCCCAAAACATCGAATGATGCTGGCATAGAGGCACTGCATCTTGCGAGAATTCGGTTGCCACACCAAGCCAGGCATTCGCGCCTAACGAGCTCCATATGATCTAGCGAATCATTCAGTCACCTTTTACTGCAGAAGTGAACTTTAGTAGTAGATATTATGTTCATTATGCCAGAGAACCTCGTCCGAAAGCAACGCCTGCAAGCCCACCCCATGAGAAAAAAGGGAAAAAAGAAAAAAGAAACGGTAACCAGACCCTATCTACATGAGCACACCCGAGAAGAAATAAAGCGTGCTAGGCAGGCGGTCCAGCCTTGAGCATCTCCATCTCAGGCAGCGTGAAGCCGTTGCCTAGATATGCAAACCTGTTCTGCCTGGCGTTCTCGTACGTATACGCCCAGTCTTCCCCCCTGAAATGCTCCAACATGCGAATGAAATGCATCCTGCTTCCTGGGTGCAAGCCCGTCACTGGAGCGTTGACCTCTCCTTGCTTATACCATGACCTGCATCCGCCCGTGAACGCTGTCCGCGGCATAAAGGCCGTGGTGTGCTCAAAGTAGTCTTCTACGGCCGCCTCAGATGGGGCGATTGACCGAATGCACTCCGTCTGGCATTTTCGAATCACCTTGGCGATGTAAGTGGCGATGTGCTCGCTAAGTGTAAAAACATCGCCATGGGCGATGGGTGCGTTGGGGCCAAGGAACTCTATCCGCAGCTGTTAGAAAACGGGGTCAATCAAGTGGCAAACCTCAACTCACTAAAATAATTGGGAAGGCCGGCAACAGCAAGAGACATGTATGCCTTGGGTGTTTGCTGTGACCAGATGTCCTGCAAGTTGCCGTGCCGGCCGACAAGTGGGAATGAGGGACGGAAAGACGAGTCAAATCCGGTAGCGCAGATGACTGCATCAAGCTCTAAGACTTCTCCGTTGGTGAGTTCGATCCCCTTAGCCACGAATTTCCTGATGCCTCCAGTGTGCAGAGACACTCGCGGGTCGTGGAACGATTCCAAGTACCCAGGCGCGGGGGTAAGACGCTTGCATCCCAGAGCGAAGTCGGGAATCAGCTGTTCACAAAGCGTTTCATTTCCCCTGAGCATCGCCCTCATGAACTCCTTTGTCTTCGCCAAAGCCCACTTCTGCTGAGGACTGCCCGCCACCAAAGCAACGGCAAACTTGATGTTGGAATCTGCCTCCAGGGTCTTTGCGAATTTCTCGTAGAACACAGGGTCATTCCTGAACCGTTCGATCTGCGCTGCGGAAAACCGCTCCTCATCGTCTATTTCTATTTGCTGGAAAAGCGGCGCGGAAGGTCCCATCTTCATCGTCGTAACTCGTGGGGGAATAATTAGGGTAGGTGTGCGAATGATGTGGTGCAGTTTCTCTACGTCTACACTGCTGTGAGGTTGGTGTGACGCATGAAAGACGAGCTGTATCACTTACGAGGTCGAATTGCTGGCACAATCTGTACACCAGACGCTCCGTTGCCGATTACGGCGACCTTCTTGTTGGTATAGTCGAGGTCCTCGGGCCAGTTCGCGCTATGAAGCAGTGTACCCTGGTAGTCTGAGATACCCTGCACGTCTGGATATTTCCATTTGCTGCTCAAGTCAGTTTCTCGTTTGACATTGATCGAAGAGAAGATCTTACTTCAAGATACCGGTGGCGTCAATGATGAAGTTGGCATGGTCGTTCAAAATAAAACCAGTCGTAAGGTTCTTGATCTGTACTTCCCATACGGCTTTAGACTCCGACCACGACGCAGCAATGATCTGGTATGACGTCTTGATGTACGGCCGCATGTCCTCGTCGTCGCATATCTTGGACAGGTACTCCTCAATTTCGGCCGCAGGCGCAAAGAAACTTGACCAGGCAGGATTTGGTCTCCAGGAGAACTGGTAGTTGTGACTGGGCACATCGCATTTGCATCCAGGGTAGCGGTTCTCGAACCATGTGCCCCCAACATCGACATTCTTCTCGTAAACCACGAGTTCGTAGGTCGAAGCACCCAAGGTGTTTCTTAGAGTGCGGATCATGTTGATGCCGCTTGCCCCGGCCCCGATGGCGATGATGCGGATGGGCCGTGGTGTGCCGAATGGGGCTTCGCGCACCGAGTATGCTGTGTTCGGGCGAGCCGGTTGGCCGGATCCGCCGCCGTGGCCGTCGACATGACGAGAAAGTTGGGGGATGAGTTGGCGTGTCATTGTGCTGCTAGTTGGTTGAAAGATAGCCGAGGAAGAAAGGGAAGAAATGGTGGTTTATATCCCGATGGGTTGGTAAAGGTCTAAGACCGTTAACGAGGAAGGCGCTGCCAAGGCCTTACAAAAACTCCATTGCCGAGCGAGATTTAATACGTTGACCGTTTGGTGGACTTACGGATGGAGAGTAAGGTGCAAACAATGAATAGCAAAGCAGAAACTTTGGCGAAGTCCCGTGCTTTGGTGGTGTGTACGGAGATGCACGAATGAAGGCACAATACACACAGGGCGAAGAAGGAATGGGACGAGACATGCAAATGACAGCGGAGAAAGAAGCAACCAAAGATCGATCGATTGACTGGCATTGGACAGGCCTTGGGAAACAACGGCTTGATCCATCCAGGGCTGCAAAGACCGAGGGAAGCCACTGAGTTGTGTCCATCCCCAACTAACACCACGACCGCACTACCTCACTAGGCCCTAGGGCAGCGATGCAGACGACCAACTAGCGCAATATACTCTAGTCACTAAGCATGTTGACTGATAGTCAAAAGAGACAACTCACATAAGACAGAACTGTGAAGTTGAGACTGTCCAATTAACAGGGTCTCCTCATTGGAAGCTAGTTTGAGGGGGTCCTGCAACAAGCGCCATGGTTGGTCGATATACGATAGCCATCTGTCAGCCTTGGTTAGTGGAACGGAAAAGCACGTATCCAGACAGGGTAGGATCAAAGCAGCCATAAGCCGAACCGACGGCATGGCTTGCTTGCTTGCTTGCAAGCATGCTATGTAGGCCTGTTGCGGTCAGCCAAGTCGCGATTAGCCAAGCAGCTCCGACTGGATACTGTCGTAAATCGTCCAACCACGACGAGTGTCCAGCATGGGCCCAAACACGGCGAGTGGCGAATCACGACACTCGCCGAGCTGAGCCTCCATCGATGGAGGTCTGTAGCCGAAGCAGAATCGTAGCAAGTGCCGGTTGAAAGCTGCGGGATATTGTGGTCTTTGGCTGCGCGAATCGGAGAGTAAAGCATTGGATTAAGTTGGACCCAGTGTCGATCGACCGCGTGGACGATATTCGCTGCGCCGCATCCTTTTGGTGGAGAGGTTTTTTTTTGGCGCGTTTGCTAACCACTGAGACGCGAGATCTCACGGGAAGTATTCGCGAAGCACAAGATGCACGAGGTCGCTCTGGTCCAAGATGGGCAGGTTTATCGTGCACGGATGGTGTCTGGCAGACAGCTGCAGCTGAACCATGCGGCAACGACTGCGTGCATGGTTGCTAAAGTTGTCATTCGCCGCTGGTGTTGGAATTTTTTCCCTCTTATTTAGCACTTTGAATGACCCGCGCGGATGACGCAGTCAGATACGCGGAGGGCATAGGCTTACTTGAACAGGGCGAAGCCAGATGTCGGCCTATCATGACCACAGTTTCGCCCCTGGGCTATCCCGCCCGTCCAGCGCAATCGGTTAGTACAAATTGTAAGTACGACGGTCGGCCGAAGACCGAAAGTTGGCTCCGGGACGGCAAGGTCCGAAAAGAAAGAAGAAGAAAAAGACATTGTCTTTGAAAAAGAGGAGGCTACCTTACATTGCAGAACGCCTCTTGAAGGTTCTTGTTCATTGGTTGGTTTGCGAGCCAATTGGTGTTGGTGTTGTCGTTGGCGTTGAGGGAACAGAGACCTCGGTGGAAACTGGACAGGTGCTTCTTAGCGACGGCAGGGCACTTCCGTCTGCATTGTGTCCAATCGAAGTCTCCCATTTTCCCTCCATTGTTCTATTTGTAGTGCGTAGATGCGCTATCCCAATGTCCCCAGTCCAGTGGGGTGGCAGCTGTCAACGAACGTCACCCGAAAACTTCCCATCAACATCAACCTCAGGTTATCTACCATGGTACATACTTGTCGACTCAAACTCTTACTCTGCTGCCCGATAGCCGGTCCATCGGGCGATTTTGGACCCTAATATCCATTGCGGCGGAAACTCGCCCCTTGCTTACAACAGTCTTCGCTTGCTGCAGCCTAGTCGTTGCAATACATGCTTCACATGACGATGACGAGGTAAAACGACAAGCTTATCGCGGAATCCCACGATGAAGCCCAGACATGTGCTCGTTGCGCTATCCAACAACGACATCCTCGGCCATGATCACGCGGTCTGGCGTCAGCCAACCGCTATTGAAGTCCAACGCGTTGTAACCTGGGTATTATTAACCAAAAGCGGCCAATGTTAGCAGCAACGACAAGATGAGGGACGTTCTGTTTCGAAGTCGAACATTTACCCGTCCACCAAGCCTTTGATGTTCGAAGTAGTTCCTTCAGAGCCACGAGCCATTGTCGCCTACTATCACGTGGTAGCTAATGGATTCTTTTTTCTTTGTGTGTGTGTTGAAAAGCCTTGTTGTTTGATCAAGTCTTGGCGAGTGCGGTCTACGTTTGTTTCGAGAATTGAAGATCGCTATCCATCAAGAAGGGAAGCCTACGTCGAGGCTATTCAGTATGGTTTTGCCTTTTTAATCGCCTTCAGGTTTCTGTTCAAAGCCCATGCAGCTCATTCATTCTCTTGACATATTCTTCCTTCCTTTTGAGAACACATTCCTTATTATTTCTACCTACGCAATGCGCTCCTTTACGTCCCTGGGCCTTGTCACAGCCCTCATCGGGCTGGGCAACGCCGCCTCAATCTCGAAACGAGATGTTGCTGCGGTTGTTAGCACAACTCTGCCGTCAGGTTGCAAGTATCTCGGGTGCTATACCGACTCTGTTGGAAACCGACAGCTGGCTCTGGCCAGCTACGTCGACAACAAGCAAGATGACGGAAGAAACCTGCATCGCCTTCTGTCAAACTAAGGGATTTCCCTTTGCCGGAGTCGAGTACGCTTCCAAATGTTACTGCGATTATGCCCTAGGCTCTATCGCTACGAAGCAACCCGATTCGGAATGCAACTATGGCTGTGCGGGGAACCCGGAGACCGACTCTCCGTTCTCACAACGACCATTGCCGCTTCGGCTCCGGGCGTCAACCCCGGACCATTTGGCTGGAGCTCGCTCGGCTGACTACGGCGACAACATTCCTGGCCGAATCCTTGCTTATCGGTACGGCGCGGCGGCCGGTGACAACGCCATGTCTGTAGTCCAGTGGACCGCCGCTTGCCAAGCTGCTGCTTTCGCTTACGCCTGAGTTGAGTGCAACGGCTGCAACATGCTATATGCTGGAAACAGCATCGAGTACTGTGGAGTTTCGAACATGATTAACCTCTACAAGTCGACAGCCACGCCCAAGACTACTGGTGTGATTCCTATAGGCGGGACTGCTCAGGGTTGTGTGAAGGACAACGTCCTCGGCCGCCCCCTCACTTTCGGCATGGCTGTTGCTGGCGGCCTTGCGAGGCATGACCGTCGAGGGGTGCGTTGTCGCGTGCTCTGCCGTTGGGTACCCGTTGCTGCTGTCGAACACTCCCAGGAATGTTGGTGTGGTTCTCAGATCCTCAACGGGGGCGTTGCGACTCTCCCGACTTCGGCTCCTCTAGAGTCGTACCGGATGGTTCCCAACTAACATCTCTGTAGCGACTGGAAATGATTTGCAGAAACCAGCTTTCGAGTCGACAAGTCTATCTCCATGGATTACTTATTCGAGCGGTTACGAAGGCACAGCGACCCTGGTCTCAAACGGCATGCAAGCGCCCGGTTGCTCAGCTGTGTAAGTCCACACGCCCCAATCGGAACAAACACTCAACCGTCCCCATTCCATATAAAAGAACTGATTACAGTCAAATCTCACCGCCACCTGCTTCAGGGTCGTCATACGCCATCTACCAAACGTTCAACGTGCCAGGGGGCTGCACCGGCCCGGTCACGCTCTATTTCTCCATCGGTTGGCAGGACAGCCTTTCTGCTCGCATCGGGCCATCTTTGTAGGTCTACATTGGACGGGCATCCGAGACGCACTTGACCGCCAGCGCATGCGGCAAGCCGGGAATCCTTGCTCCAACATAAGCGCAGGCCGAGCCGGCTACGATCGGTATTCGTTTGCGGTCTCGAAGATATCGCAACCTTACTACATTATCTACTTCACCTGGCCTTCCGTTAACAGCAAGAACGCGTCAATCCTCCTTGACGATGTTATGCTTACTAATGCCTGAGAAGGAGAGGACGTGTTTCCATTGTGTTGCATCATTCTCAAATAACGTAAATAATTTCACAAAAGCAATTCATCTTCATTTCACCGTCATCAGTATTTTTATCTGGAGTTTGATACTTACAAAAGTATCAAAACAAAAAGATGACATAGTGGTGTTGTAACATTCGGCTCGCAAGAAACTACTGGAATACAAGCAAAACGATAGTCACAGAAACAGAGCCGATATCTCTACGAGAAGGCACCGAGGGCAGGAATACCTTCGATATGGGACACCGAGTTGGTTTGAGTTGCGCTCCAGGAGCCTACATCTGACGCACGAACCGACTCGAGGTTTGCGACAACCCCGCCCCCACATTTCGATAGGTCTCTCTTTCTTCACTTAACCCAAAGGTCTTTATCGTGCCAAAATTTCCTACAACTCCCGCGGCGCATCCCTCCCCAACCTCGCTTCTCCTCCAAAAAGGACCAAAAAATAAAAATAAAAATGTCATTTTCCTTTGGCTTCGGCGGCGATGACATAGACGACGACACCTCCGTCGTCTCGGCCTCCGCGCCCGCCGCCCCGGGGCCCGAGGCGACCCCGGCCAGTGCGTCCGCCTTCCCCGTTCCGGGCAAACCCCAACTCCCGCCCACCGGCCACGACCTGGAGGCCATGATCGCGAAGCTGCCGTCAAAGGTCGCGTTCAGTATCCTGGACGTCGCACTGGACGACGGCACCACCATCGCGATCCCCCGCCGCGAACTGTGGGACGTGCGGGTACAGCTCATGGCCGAGGCCGAGGACCAGACGGCGGCGGCGGCCGGCGACGAGGGCGGTGGCGAGGCGGAGGGTCTCGGCAGTCATGATGTCAAGACGGGAGTTTACGAGGGCGGGTTCAAGAGCTGGGAGAGCAGTGTTGATCTCGTCAAGGTGCTGGCTAGTGGCAAGTACCTGGACGCGGTGAAGCAGCGGCCGCTCCGCGTCATCGAGGTATGAGATTTTTCGTCGAAGCAAGCTTTTATTTTCTTCTTCGTGGCGATGGAGTGGCTAACGCGGCGCAGCTTGGATGCGGCACGGCGTTGCCCTCTCTTGCGATCCTGCAGTGGGTAATGAGGGATTCTGCGGCGAGATCGCCGTTGCTGCTCACGCTGGCCGACTACAACCCGACAGTGTTGCAGCTGGTCACGTTGCCCAACTTCATCCTTGCCTGGGCCTTGGAACGGAAAGATCAAAGCCCAGCCCTGCAGGAGGCGTTCGCGCTTGAGGATGAGCTCGAACTTACACCCGATGTGCTAGAGCAATTCCAGGATTTCCTCAGGTCTTCTCAAGTCTCTCTCAACTTCATTTCCGGCGGATGGTCAGAAGAACTGGTCGAGCTCCTGTACCAGAGTCAGTCCAAGCTGGACAAGACAGGTGTGGATAACTTCGATACTCTGCTTCTCGGGGCCGAGACCATCTACTCCCCGTTCGCCCTCGAGGCATTCAACGAGATGGTGTTTACTATTCTCAGCAGAGAGCAGAGAGAGCGTGGCAGCGACTGTCAGTCACAGGCGCTAGTCGGAGCGAAGAGGCTGTACTTCGGCGTTGGGGGTTCGCTCGACGACTTCGTCGACAAGGCCAGAGGGAAGGGTGCGACCGTGACGCAAGTCGCGGAGGAGACGGATGGCGTCCGACGGGGAGTTGTTTGTTGCACATTGAGTTCTTCCGCTTAATAGACCTCGTTCCAGTCCACGCTGTCGGAAGACGCCTTTGCTAATGGTCTTCGTTTGCCACTACCGCTTGGTGTCTCGACGCACGAATGTATTGGCGCAACGACGTGATCGGAATCGAAGTCGAGCTGTGTGGCCTTGCCTCCGGCAGACATTCTAGGGAGAGGCACGGAACCTTCTTGGAACGAGGCGCTGGACTTGTCAGGAGCCTGGGCGCTGCTCAGCAAACATTCGGCATAGTCTTTCATCCTGGGAGAAGTCAGACCGTCCCTCTCGCCAGTCTTTGGCTTGATGGCATGGACCAAGGCGACTCCTCGACAAATGCTCAGTACGTGAAACGTCAAATGTGATTGATGAGCGCGGCTGTAGCGTCGCGAAATCCTCGTCAGCCCGATTTCCTTCTCCCGCGTGCTGCAGCCACGGCGAAGCATTGCATCGAATCTCAAGATCCAGTGTCGGCATTCCCGCGCGCGGCATCGAGTCGCGGCTCTCCACATCGACGAATCCGAGCAGAAACCTGCGGTAATTAATTACAGAGAAATACCTGTTCCAGCAGTGTATCACAATGAGACGCTTTCTGAGGTGATCAGGTGGAGCCAATAACATCTCAACACGGCATGTCATCGGCGTAAATGGTCGAAAAGGTGCCGTCCAAGAAAAGGGCACACAAAGCCAAGCCTGTCACGGAGACACCCTCTTTCAGCTTGAAACCCAATGGATCTGAAGGCGAATTCATGGAGTCATTCGACCCCACGAGCCATGTCCGTCGTGGTGGAATAGGTTTCCATTGTCGGATGACATTCCCATGAAATGACAAACCGACTGCTACTGCGGTACAGCCTACAGGCTTTTCCTTGTCGGCCGCGGGACATGTCCAGATGGATGTTCATCAAGGACCGGCCGGGGAGAATGTGCATGGACGTACAGCGGTACCTTACGCCAGGGAACAATAGAGGACTGTGCGTAACGAGCCGGGACCTGTTAGTGTCCGAGTCCGTGGGCTAAGGTAGAGCTCAGATGGTGAGATGTGAAGTACCTTACTGCGTAGGTACCGCAGTACAGCTTACAAGGCCCATTGCGCTAAATGCAGGTACCATGCAAGCCGTGAAATAGCTCGTATGCTGGGGAAATTGGGCCAATGTTGGTCCCCACCATGGGTTTCCAATGGGGCGCATCGAAATTACCCAGATGATGTTTTTCTTCCAAATATGTTGGCTGCTTTTGAGCTGCAATTGGGCCGTCCTCATATCCCTACTTCCCGTTGCGCAATCTGAACCATAGTAGAACGGTCCCGTTCGCGAGGTCACTACTTTTGCATAATGTGATGTCGCTACATGGAAATAGGCACACAGCCAATACGTGCAATCCGTGCATGTGCCATGGAGCGGGAGCAAGAGTGGCATGGAGAGAGGGGCCGCTCGAGTAATGGACGGCACGGGTCAAGCGGGTTGCGGGTTGCGGCTGCAGGCGAAGAACAAAATCTTCTCTCCGGTGCCCCCTTCGGTAGATCCTCATCAGGCGGCGCCTGCCAGGAAGCGAAGACCGCAGGTTGTCATGGTCATGATCGGTAAGAGAGAGTCCTATTCCAGCCTAAACTGCGCCGACCTATCCGTACAAGGCCACGATCGAGCGGTTTACCTCTCACAGATGCGTCAGCCCATTTTGCGAGCATTAGCATGAAGAAAAGGAACATGCATGTGCACCACCTGACCTCTGTTGTCTCATACTAGTAGGTGCCGTCAGTGCTTCCACGAGCAGAGACATGTACTCTGTAGCTGAGGTAGGATGGATGCCTCGCGCTAAGGTAGACCTCGAACGACGAGAAACAGAGAAGGCTGGGGGGAGACGTAAGTGCCGCCGCCGCGTAGCCGTGGACTGGACCCAGAGATCAGGGTCAGGGACTTAGGCGTCGCCGCGTTTGGATGCTTGGAATTATCGACTCAATAGTAGGCGTCGTCACCTCCGTCGAACGTGGTGGGGGACCTTGAGCTGTCATGGTCCAGCCTGCATCAATGATCGGATTGAAGACGAGTTTTCACTGGCCAGCGTCAAATAGAGTTTTGCCTCCAAAGATGGAACACGAGATGAAAAGGAGGGTGGAGGGATGAACGCTGTTGGTTGCGCACGCAATTGCTGGCTGACATGGCTGGGGGCATCAACGGCAAGTTGAGATGATATCAATATGCTTACATTCCCTCGGGCGGCGAGATAAAGAGCGCTTGCTGTTGCTGGGCTGCCGGCACACAGCGTGTCGTGACTGTTCTCGGGCGAGAGATGTGGTACGCAGTATTCGGCGCTGAAAATGAGTTCTCCCTCCCTTGCTGCGCCTCGAAAGACCCAGATCGACAGGAACCCCGGGGCCTCCCCCGTCATCGGGCCAGAACCAGCAAAGCGGGTGAAAGAGACATGGGCGAGAGTCAGGGCCTGGCGCAAATTAGGGAAGCTGGGGCCTCGGGGCCATCTTGGACCAGTTCCAGCGGGTTCCAGCGGGTGTCACTTGCGGTGGACCGAGGCGAGATGGAGAACCATTTGACCACTGAATTACCGTAAAAACTTGTTTGAACGAGAATCCCTTCCCCCCCCGACTCGAGACTACTAATGACGAATTGGCTAGGTACTTCATTCCTAACTATTCTACCTCTGAGATCTCACCTATTCAGGCATCTTGTCCCAAGCAGAAAGAAGGGGTTCTCCCATGGATCCCACTCACAGAAGCCAACAAGGGGCTCGGACGACTCTGGGGGCACAGATGGGGGCGCCGTTGAGGTCTTTGGAAAAGACTGGACTCGAGGTTCCTTCAGCCTTAGGCAGGCACCTGGGAACTTAAGATGTCGCGGTTAAAAGTATGCATATAGTTAGGGGGCCCTCCTAATACACTAAAGGAGGACACTTTATATATCATTTTAGCTTCTTTTTAAACAAATAGTACTCTAAAGATCTTTATTAGGGATTTACTTATAGTATTAATATTTTTCATTTAAAATAATTAAAAAATATTAATAATATATATTATATTATATAGAATAATTTCACTCTTATAAATATAACTTTTTATCTTAATAAAAATTAATAAAAAAAACTCTTCTATTTTATCACTTAGTCTTATCAATATTTTCCCGCTATATGTGTTATGTTCTATGCTGAAAGTATATTAATACTTTCAAGCGCGCAGCTCGCAAAGTGCCTGATGGCGCCACGCGCTGTTGCCCGCTCAGCCAACGCCAATTTCAACAAGCTCATTCAGCTCTAGCTGACAAGCTGTAACAGCTGCAGCATCTCGCAGCCTAAATCAGCGTGGGAAAGTGTCCAGACGCAAAGGAAGAACTTGAAAAGCGCACGACGGGCAGGAACCTGAAGCTTGGTGCCATTTAGCGCGTGGCCTTGACAGGGACCTCCTCCTAAGAATTTTCTCTCCAGTCTAGATTAAGTTAGCGCTGTGCCCCTTGTTGCCGTGGTTCCTGAGAACTATACTGGATGGCTGATAGAAAGGAACCCGCGCCTGGAGGTCACTGCTGCTCTTTCTCGCTGCGCCGACTGGACGCCTGCGAGAAGCTTGTGTACCAGGTGGGAGCCGTGGTTTCTCACGAGAAGGCAGGAAGGAGCGCTCCCCGCGCAGCGCGGCTGCTGTGTCAGCTATTGTTGTTATTCCATCATTGTCCAGAGAAACACCCTAAGAAGGAGGAAGGAAGGCTCGACTGTGCGTCTGTCTTGCCTCCCGTCTTTCCGTTATTAAACCCAGGTTCGCTCGTCTACTTTGACCTTGGCGACTCGGATCCTCCATTCCATTCTCATCCATCACGGACGACAACCCAAACAAATCTGTCTGTACACAACAAACACTTTGATCACCACGCCTACCACAACATAACACATCCCCCAGTTCACCCCCCGCACATCCTCGAGCAATTAGGAAAGCTCCATCTCTTGCCACCATCGCAGGTACCGCTACTGATGTAAGTCGCATGCCTCCGCCAGAACCCGCACACCCCCCTGCCATGCTCTACTAGTACCCCTGATGATTCCTTCGCCTAATTTCGCACCTTCGACTTGGAAACCTTTTTCTACTCCCGAGCCCCCCTCCAGACTAATATTGATCCTTTCCTTCTCTTGCCTCCTTACGACCCTTCCCGACATTCGTTGTTGACCTTCTTTTTGCGACTTCTACAGTAGTGCGATACTTAATACCTACCCTACCACCTTACCGTCATTACCTACTCGCCTACTTTAATCTTCACAAAAGAACTCTCCCAAAAGCCGTCACAATGAAGACCTTCACCACTGCTCTCGTCGCGAGCTTCGCTGCCCTTGCCCAGGCTGTCTCCCTTACCAACAGCGATTTCTCCGTCAAGGCCGGCGAGCCTTTCACCATCACTTGGACCGATGCTCAGGGTCCCGTCACCCTCACCCTGAAGAACGGCGCCAGCACCGACCTCAAGACCGTTTCCACCATTACCTGTAAGCTTAACGATCCTGTCCGATTCGTATGGGAGCATCTCGCTAATATAATACCCAGCTGGTGCTACCGGCAATTCCTTCTCCTGGACTCCCTCTGCCAGCCTTCCCTCCGACACCTACGCTATCGAGATCTCTGATGGCACTGAGGTCAACTACTCTACTCAGTTCCCTGTCGTTGGTGCTTCCGGTACTGCTGCCGCTACCTCTGCCTCCGGCTCTGTCACTGCCACTGTCTCGGCTTCTGCGTCTGCGTCTGCGTCCGCCTCCGCTTCCGCTTCCGCTTCCGCTTCGATCACTCTGACCCTGACCTCTTCCGCTTCTGCTTCCGAGACGGCCTCCCAGACCGCTGCCACCGTCTCCTCTACCGCCAACTCCACGGCTACCACCGTCTCTACCAGCACCCGTGCTAGCACCCGTATGTTACCGTCTGTTCTCACGATTGTATGATGATCATGCTAACAAACATCTAGGTGTCTCTTCTTCCACCTCTGGCTCCACCACTGCCCCCACCACCGTTCCTGGCTCTGATGCCGGCCGTATCGGCTCCCCCATTGCCCTCATTGGTCTTGCCGTCGCCGCCATGCTCTACATTCAGTAAGCGGGTGCATTATGAGGAAATGAAGGGACGATATGGGTCCCTGAACCGGTATATGACGGGGATAAAAGGGTTTAATACATAGTAATGCGATCCAGGAACATTCAGGGTGAAGCGTTGCATTTTGAGTCAAGCTAGATTAAGTAGCAGCACTCCTTCGATGAAGGGGATGATCATGGCGGATGGCGTACCACTTCTGTGTATTGTATTCAACTGGGTCTGTACAAACGCTTAGTCAATCAAAGCAATCAAATACACTCGCTGCATCTTACTTTTCCCGCTCGCAAGGGACACGTGTGGGGCCTGTTGCCAGTGACCACCATTGACATCTCGATTGTACCACGGCAGACCCCTCGTTTCCTCCGAACTTGCATTGCCTATCCGAGCTGCATGCACGCATACACAGCATGACCGTTTGTCCTCGGCGACGTGACCTGCTGTCTTCCCTGCACCTTGTTTTGTACGACTCTGCACCGGACACCAGCATCCAGGTTCAACCTAGGGTGGCGCGTTCCGCGTCTGCGACTCGAGTGTCGACCGCACTCTCTATTCCACAAGGAGATCCTCAGCAGTCGTTGCGTTTTAGGCGCAGGAGGATCCTTCTACGCATGAGATTTCTCCAAAAAAACAAACAAACACTGGGGACCCGATCAACCGATTTGTTTGATCCCCGACACCTTTTTCCTTGGTTCCCCACGTCCAGCATGCCTCTCCACGTGGACCCGCGGTGGACGGCAAATAAGCAGGCAGAAAAGAAGCAAGGGGAAGTGGGATCCCCCAAGCCACGAACCACGTCAGTTCCGTTCCTGGGGACCGATCTGCAGACGCACAGGAGTCCTATCGGTCAAGATCGTCAAACAATGTTTGTGGTTTAATCGGTGGAGCAGTGAGGCTGCGACTGAGGCGGTTGCTCAATGGAACACGTAGGATTTTGGAGCAAAAAAGACAACGCCAGCCACGCTTTATTTGGCGATGTGCTGGGGCGGATATACACGAAGGCGTGCCTATGAGGTCTATCCAGGTAGGTATGTGTGGACTAATCGACGGCGATTGAATTGAATAGTAGGAAGCATCAAGCTTGAAGGAACGATCAAATCTGCGTGCTACGCCCTCGATCCCAGGTCATCTTGCGCAATCTGAGGGAACGGGATAAATAGAGATCTTGGTTGGATAAAGATGGTAAGTGTTGCGGCCACAATCAGGTAGTCATAGTAAATAAAGTTCGCAGACTCGGACTAATGTTATAAGTAGCTATGATAGCAGCATCATGAGTTTCATCAACCCGAGGATGTCGCTGGAGCTTTGGAGAAAGACGCATGAGGCATAACGGTAGGTATAACGGCAACATCATGACTGCTGGCTGCATAGGATGATGATATCTCTGTCGACCCCCCGACCCCCC
>JAXISO010000315.1:0-41852 GCA_036785465.1 Colletotrichum agaves | reverse complement strand
ATATACTTATTAGGGAGTCCCTTATTATAAATAAATTAACTAACTTATTAGTAAAGTACTTATTTTTAAAGTATAAATTACTAAAAATTATTATTTCTAATAGAGAGTCTCTATTTACTAGTAAGTTTTAAGTAGAAGTATGTTACCTATTAACTATTAGGAGGGCCCTTAGTATTACTTTTCACCCCCAAATTAATAATTAAACTAAATAACTAAATTAGTATATTAAGTATTTCCTTCATATATTTTATAATATTAATTAGGACAACTAAGTAAATCTCCTACTTATAGTTTAATTTATATATAATAATACCCACTATAAGACTATCTAGTTATTACTAGTAAAAGCTCTTATAGGTTACTTACTAGTCAAACCTAATAATATAATACTAGACTTAGTAAAAATTAAAGAAATATTAATAACTAAGAATAAAGTTTAGGAATTAATTACTAGGAGGGTAATTATAGCCTAACTACTTTATAATACTAATAATACTTATATAAAGTACTATAACTATAAATAAATAATAATTACTTTTATAATAGGAGATTTAGTACTACTCTCTATAAAAAATATTAAATAATAGAGACCCTCCCATAAGTTATTAAATAAGTACTTAGGACCTTTTACTATAAAATAAGTTATTAATAAAAATTAAGTATATAAGTTAAATATTAAAGCCTATTATTAAATTTATAATATCTTTTCCCCTACTTACTTAAAGCCCTATTTTAGTATAGTAATACCACTAAGAGATATTCCTATTAAAAAGCTAAAGAATAATATATACTTAGTAGAATATATTATTAACTATAAGGAATATAGGAGGAACTAATAATACCTTATTAAATAGAAAAATTATAATAATACTAAGAATTTATAGGAACTATAAAGGAATATTACTATAGAGTTAAAATAATTTTATAAAATAAAACTAGAATAATAGAGTTATAATAATTATAAAAAAGTAATAATAAGGTAATAAGTAATATACTTAATAATAGAGATATAAGAACTAATTTACTATTTTATAATAAAAAGTCTAACTTAAAAAGAAAAATAGGGTATTATATCCAAAAGTA
This sequence comes from Colletotrichum agaves, assembly GCA_036785465.1. Classification (NCBI taxonomy): domain Eukaryota; kingdom Fungi; phylum Ascomycota; class Sordariomycetes; order Glomerellales; family Glomerellaceae; genus Colletotrichum; species Colletotrichum agaves. The sequence continues at coordinate 40,769 of JAXISO010000315.1, read as the reverse complement.
AAAAGTACTAATAGTAGCCTACTAGGGGCACTCTAGTAAGTCCTTAATACTCTCACTAATAAGGGGCCTACTCCTCTACCTCCTCCTCCTTCTCCTCCTCCCCCTTAAAAGCTATAATAAGAATATTATAGTATTATAAAGTATTAATACTAAAGTAATAATAAGTAAGTACTCAATAATATTAACTTACTTATTTTATATAGAGAGTAAATATCTCCTCTAGGTAAATAAAAATAACCCTAAGTACCTATACCTAAGTAGTAATTAGTACCTTAATAATAGTATAGTAGTACTCTATTTTAAGTATCTACTTAATAACCTTAATAACTAACTATTTACTATTAATAGCCTAGGCCTTAAGAGTAGCTACCTAATTATTATAATTCTTCTATTAGTATAATATGTATTATTATTTAGAGATCTAGGTATGCGCAGAATAACACATAGAAGGCTAAATATAGTATTATAAGCGGTATATTGCGGCAGTATCTATCATAGTGGGTATAGTATTCACTATAATAGGTATTAATATAATAAACTTATAATATCTACCCCCCCATAACAAAAAAATATAATTAGCCTAATTGCCCTACTACTATATATAGCCTAATAATAGTGAAATACCACAATCTCAACACTAAATAAAAGAAGGGAAAAGAAGGGAAGAGAAGGAAGAGAACTATAACTTATAGGCCCTGCTAGTGCGGAGTAGTAGTAGAGAGGGTATCCTATAAGAGGGAGTATTAATTATATAATCTATATAATATATACCTATTATTATATTAATCACAGGGGACGTTATTATTAATATTGTCGCTATAGTAGCCATCTTAGTAGTCTCTAGGGTCTCTATAAGGGTCTCTATACTTATCTAAAGAGTTAGTATAACCGCGGGATCCAGTGTACCTATTATGAAAGTCCTACAATTTAGTGTTATTTACGTCACAAGTGTAGTTATAGGCTTATTCAAGTGCGTAGTTATAAGCCTTATTATAAGTATAGTTATATACATTATTAATATTATTAGGCTTAATATTATAGGCGTGAACATACTTAGTAGCTTACTTTTTAGTATACTCTTTAGCTTTAGTGTGAGTGTAATCCTGGGTATTAATCTCTATAGTATAGATAAAAGCCTCTTTATACACATAATTATACACATCTTAGTAGGTAGCTTCATCCATACCCTCGTTAGTATAGTCCTAGGTAAACTCCTTAGCCTCCACAGTAGTATATTTATAGGTATCTATCCCATTATTACTAGAGATAATACTATAATTATTATTATTATTAGTATATATATAATAGTGAGTTAGATCCCTAGCCCTTTATAAGGGATTCTCCCTATTGTTTATAGGCCTATGGGAAGGGTTATTTATATTACTATAAGAGAGTTAATAAGAGTATATTTTATAGTATACTTAGGGTCTCTTAGGCTACTGGGTTCATAGTAGTACTAAGCCTGGGATAAGTAGGATAGAGGGTGGGAAACCTAGTGCGGCTAATGTCCACTTTAGTAGAGGGGAAGGTAGTAGTATTAATAGTTAAATAACTGGCGCTGGCGGCGGTAGTAGGGATGGTAGTGGTAGGGATAGCGGCGGTATAGAGGGCCTCTTCTATAAGGCTACTTCCACGGTTTGAGCAGCTAGATCCGCATATATACGGGCTTGCTTCGCGGCATTGTAGAGGGTCTGAAGGAAGGGAGCCGGGCTCTGTTTGGCGCAGCTGGGCGAGGGCGAAGTGGTGGTATCCCTGCGAGATTCAGTAGGGGTTCCGGGAGCTTTGGGATATTGGCTGACTTGCGTAGCTGAGGGAGCTGGAGAGAGAGAGAGAGGAGAGGGAGGCCTGGAGGGCACATAATCCTCTTAAAGATAGTGAAAAAGAGTATTACACGAGGGGTGATTGGTGGTGCAGATCCGGTAGTAATTATACTAGCCATAATTATTAGTATATATATAGCGAAAAAGTGTGTTTTTACTATGGAAGTCCGCACTACACTTGTAGTAAGGCTCTGGTTGGTGGTAGTGATATTGGTAGTAAGGCTGAGGGCTCTGAATAGCCTTAAGGGCCTTAATTGATAGCTATTCCATTAGGTCCCATGAGCCTCCTATAGAGGGCTCGTGAGAGTGGTATTGTTAGTTATATAAAGAGGGTTGGCTTTGTATGGGGTCTTGAGGGGATTTAAAGATTATTAGTAAAGCTGGTGCTTGTATATTAGTGGTGAGTGTGGTGGTTTGTGTGATCTTAAGGGGATTACTGGCGCTAGTGAGGATATAGTTTAATTAGTGCCTAGAATAACTGAATAACTAGGTAGTAGTGTATTTACCTATATTAAGAGAGAGACTATGAGGTTATGAGAGATTATAGGATTAATATAGTTATACTACTAGTTATTATAGTTCTTCTATTAGTATAATATATGTTATTGTTTAGAGATCTAGGTATGTGTGGAATAATGTATAGAAGACTAAATACAACATTATAGGTAGTATATTATAGTAGTATTTATTATAGTAGGTATAGTATTTACTATAATAGGTATTAGTATAATAAACTTATAATACTAATACTCCTCTAGGACTTAGTTTTACTTTTAATTTTAAGCCTTCCTCTTCTTAACTAAGAAATTAACTTTATTTTTTTTATTTTAAAAGGCCTTTTTAACTACTAATTAAGTAATAATAAGTTCCTCTTAAGTACTAATTAAGTAATAAAAAAGTAAAAGAAGAGTAGGAATAATTACTTTATAATTAATATACTAAAAAGCCTTATTAGGGGCTCTTTAGGCTTTACTTATAAGGACTTTTAAGTAATTAACTAAGTTAATTATAATATAAGTAGGCTACTATAAAGAGTTGGGCCTGGGCTTATTTAGTCTAAAGGGTGTATAAAATATTATTTATTTAGAACTAAGGAGGGAAAAGGGAAGTTTCCTATAATAGATAAAAAGTCTATATATAAGGGGCTTAGTAGGGGCCTACTAGAGAAGTACTAGGTAGGGACTAGGTAAGTAAGTATAGGTAAAGCCTAGGCTAATATTATCTGGGTATAACTTATAATATTACCCCCCTCCCCCCCCTCTTATTCTAGGGGGGGGTAACTACTAGGTTACTACTATTTAATATAATATTCCTATACCTCTCCTTAAATTACTCTAGGGCTACTGTCTTTACTACTGTGGCTACTAGCTCCTATATTAAGTCCACATACTTAACCTACTTTACAAGGGCCTCCCTCTACTACCCTCTACTTACTTAGTGGGACCTTACTATTAAAATATCCTTAACCTCCTATTTAGCCTTATTATTATTATTTATAATAAGAGGTAGTTATATATTTACTATAATTTACCTAGGTAGGGGGTTATTAGTAGCCCTCTAGAGGAGGTCTATATAGAATTTTAAATATATAGAGCCTAGTATATTAAGTTCTACTATAAGGGGGGATATTACCCACACTACCTTATACTTATAATATAGCTAGGAGAGCTTCTTACTTAACTATAGGGACTTATAGTTAATTATATTTAATTATACCTTATTACCTACCTAGTACCTCTTTATTAGTAATTACTTTTTATTAGCCTAGTTTTTAGCCCTCTATTATATAAATATTATTTCTATATAAATAAACTCTATAATTAACTTAATCCAATTAATTAATTACTAGGCTACTACCTTCCCACTAGAGAGTACCCTAGTAACCTCCTCTACTACTAGGATTAAGTTAATATAGTATTTATACTCTATAAAGAAAAGTATTATCCTAATAGAGTTATATTATTAATTATAGAGTACTAATTAAATAATAAGTAGTAGGTCCCCCTAATTATTCTAGGACTAGTAAATAAAGACCCTTAGTATAGCCTAAATCTCCTAGTTATATTACTTTATATTACTATTTATTTGTGGGTAGTACCTAGTACTTAGTAAGTAAGTTATACTTATTAACTTATAAAACTCCTTTTAAAAGTAACTTACTTAATTTAACTCCCTATTATTAATAATAAACTATAGTATTCTATAGAAGTAGTAGTAATAAATAAGAAATTACTAAGTATAAGTCTTAGTCTTTATTATATTTATTTTCTCTAGAATTAGGGACTTACTTAAATAGTTTATAATAATTTATAAATAATAACTCTTTCTCCCCTTTATTAGAGGAAGGTTAGTAATAAAGTTTATAGAGAGGTTAGAATATAATTAATTAGGTATTAGGAGGGGCTTTAAGAAACCCCTCTTAACCTACCTTTAAATATAGACCCTTTTATATATATTATAATTTCTTATAAATTACTACATTATTTAAAATTACCCTAGCTAGTAAAATCTCCTACTTATAATTTCTAGAGTACTATTCCTCCCTAGGTAACCTATAATACTAGAGTTATAGGATTCCTATATTAACTTTATTCTAAGTTTATTTAGGGGGTAGTCTATATTATTATTACTAGGAACCTATAGCCTCCCCTAAAATACTAATCTACTTAGAGTATTTATTTTATACTCTATAATTTATACTTTAAAGTAGAGGTCTTATAGGAGACTATAGTCCCCCTAGTAAATAGTTATATAAACTTACTAGTACTAAGTATTCTTTTTTATAATATAATTCTAGAGTTCCTAGAGATTAAGCTTACTATTAAAGATTTAAGTACTATTAACTCCTATATAGCTTACTTAGGGCCTACTAGGTTAGGCACTATTAGGGATAACCTAAATTACTTGCCCCTATTATTAGTTATTATTCTAGCCCTTAGGGGTATTCTACTTCTAGTATAAGAAAGTATTAGGAACTACTACTTAGGTACTAGGTTAGTACTTAAGGTAAAAGTTATACTTAGTTAACTCCTTAGTTTATTAGCTCTATTTTTTTATAAAGTATTACTTTTTTATAAAGTACTTAAGACTCTTATAATTTATAAGTACTTTAAACTTCCTAGTACTCCCTAACTCTACTCTCTATACTTTTAAGTAGAATAATACTACTAAAAATTCCTTATTATAAATAGGGTAATTATATTTAGTAAGGGAGAGGTATTATAAGTGGAAGGCTACTAAGTACCTAGTACCTTACTTATTTTCCTAGGTTAGTATATTTCCTAGTATAAAGTTAGAGTAGTTTATTTCTATTATTATTAGGGTATTTAAATTAAACTAGTAGAGTACTAATTTTATTGTGAAGAGTTACTTTAGTTCCTAGAATACCTACTATTACTCTAGTACCTACTTAAAGGGAGTATTCTTCTTTATTAATTTTATTAATAGCTCTATAATTATATTATACTAAGGTATAAAGACCTTATAGTAATTAATAAACTTAAAGAAATTTTAAACCCCCTTAAGAGTTACTAGGGGGAGCTAATTAGTAATTATAATTAACTTCTTAGAATTATAAGAGATACTCTTTCTTATAATTACTATAAAGTCTATATACTTAACTTTAATAATAAAGAATTTATACTTCTTAGAGTCTAACTATAACCTAGTAACTAAGAAGTAACTAAGTACTTAGTAAACCTTATTTTTATAATTACTCTAGGACCTACTAAAATAAATTAGAATATTATTTATATAAGCTATAATAAAATTATTTAGGAATTAATAGAGGTAAATATTAATATATTATTAGAAGGTAATAAGTACCCTAGTAAGACTAAAAGGGCAAACTACCTATTTAAATAACCTATATCTTATTTAAAAAACTATTTTTTCCTAATTAACTTTATTAATTCTAATTTTATAAAAAACTATAATTATATTAAGCTTAGTATATTATTTTATAGTAATTACTCTCTAGAGGGTCTTTAAAATTAAGAGTAGTAAATATTAGTCTTTCTTAGTAATAATATTTAAAGCCTAATAATTCACATAAAAATAAATCCCTCCTCCTAACTTCCTAATAAAAAGCACTAGGGCCCCTATAGTAAAACTACTAACTTTAATAAAGCCCTTATTTAGTAGGTTCTCTAAAGTCTTCTTTAGTATAAGAAGCTCCTCTCTTAATATATTATATAATAGCCCCTAGGGGAGCTCTAGTATATAGCCCTTTTTATTTAGGACTAAGGGAATTTTATAATTTATACTAAAGTAAATAGGGGGTAATTAATAAACTATATTAAGTTAGAATAAGTTAGGGAACTCCTTAAGAATATATATTAATATATAATCCCTAGAATTAATAAACTTCTTTAGTACTAGGGCCTTCTTAATATTCTTTAGGCTTATAAATATTACTTAGTAAGTAGTAGGTACCTCCTTACTAACTTTAACTATATACTAGTATAAAAAGGTAAAGGAGTTTACCCCTAATAAGTAGGCTAATTAGATTTCTTAAAGACTTATAGGTTCCTCCTAATACTCTAAGTAGGCTATTATACTTACCTTCTTATAAGTTATTTATTAAGCCCTAGTATTATAAATTACTTAATTATTCTTTATTTAAGACTTACTAAAGTATAAGAGAGAATAAAGGCCTTTAATTATATAAGTATAAACCTTTTATATATACCTACTAACTTCTAGGGTTAAAATAATAATTCCCTAGGTATTACTAAGTAATAACTTAGTAGTATACCCTCTTATTTTCCTCTTCCTTCTATTAATAAGTAATAAATAGAGTCTCTTTATAAGGGAGATATTAATAATAGTATATATATTATAATTAATATTAACTAGTATATAAATAATATAGCCTTTATTAATTCTTATTTAAATAATAATTAATTACTAATTATTTTTTTATTTTTACTTTTATTACTCCCTTTATTCTTAGACTTTTACTTAAATTAGTCCTAATACTTAACTTTATATTAAAGTTACTCTTTTCCTAACTCTTTATTATTTAAGAAGTTATTATTACTCCCTAGGTCCTTATTTATATTACTTATAAATAATTTAACTTTTAAGACTCTTATAAAGGTATTCTTTTTCTAATTTAAATAATTCTACTAAATATAGCCCACCTTATTATAATTATAGTACTTATAGGGGTTTCTTTAATACTTTAAATTATTATTAGTAGAAGAGAGGGACCCTATAAAGCCCTAGTAATTATACTATTTAATTATAGAGCTAATTATTATAATATTCTTATTAGTATTATAATTAATAATTCTATAATAAGGTACTAAGTAATAATTAATTAGTCTCTTTATATATTTAAACTTCTATATAATATCCTAAACCTTTATAAACTATTTACTATACTTTATAGGGAGCTCTATAATAATTAAGAGCTCTTTTAAGTAAAGTACTAGGGTAATCTCTAGGAGGGAGATTTAAATTATATTTAACTAGTTATATTCACTAGTCTCTATTAAGGTCTTTTTAAAGTAGGGAAGAAAAGTAATAAGCCTCTTATTATTTTTCTATTAAAGCCCCTATAATTAAACTACTACTTAAGGCTAACTATTTAAATCTAAATATATTTAATTTAAGTATATTATAAATACTTTTAAATTATAAGTATTACCTAGACTCCCTACTATATAAAAAGTTTTAATTACTTATTAGGAATTAATATTTAAATAAATATTAATTAAGTATTAATATTTAAAATTATTATTATAAAAGTACTTATTAATTTTAAGTTTAATTTTTATTTACTAAGCCTAAGTTTAGTATTCTCTTTACTTATTTAAGAACTTTAGTAGGAGAAGTAAGGGCTTTTAGTAGTAAGTAACTACTAGGGGGGAAGTAGGGTATTTAGCCACTTATATAATAGGAGTTATAGCTAGTATTAGGGCTAGGGTATTCTCTATTATAGGGAGAGTAGTAAATATAAGTACTTAGAGAGGTACTAAGTAGCTCACTAAGGTGGCAGTATTCCTTCTTATTAACTTATCTATTAGCTCTATAATTCTCTAGTAAAGAGGACTAATAAAGTATTCTAATTATTATTAGAGTAGTTTATTTATAAGAGGGCCTCTTATAGGGATCTTATAGGGGGTATTAATTCCCTCTATTATATTATTTATTATATTATTTAATAGCTCTCATTTATTTTAGGAGCCTAGTTTATTAATTAGGTAATTTACTAGTAGGGAGCTATACTTAATCCTATTATTATTTATATAATAAATAAGGACTAAATTCTAAATATATAAAGAGCTAGGCCTAGGCTTATTTAGCCTAAAGAGTATATAAAATACTATTTATTTAAAATTAAGGAGGGAAAAGGGAAGTTTCCTATAATGGATAAAAAGTCTACATATAAGGGGCCTAGTGGGGGCCCACTAGAGGAGCACTAGGTGGGGACTAGGTAAGTAAGTATGGGCAAAGCCCGGGCTAATATTATTTAGGTATAGTCCATAATAGTTACTAATAATTAGTAGAGCTTTAGAATTAAAAAAAAGAAATAACTTATATTAATATAGGCTTTACTATTATTAGAATTAGTATAATACTTATATTTAATAGAGATAATTATATTAAATATATTAAATAACTATTAAGAATCTACTAGAGGGGTAATAATAACTTACTCTTAATTTTAAAATAGAGATAAAACTCCTAATTAAGGTACTAAAGGGACTAATAGTATAAGTAATAGTAGTAAGTAAAGCCCTAGAGGGCCTTCTTAGAGTTAATATTCTTTAATATAGTAAAATTAATAAGAGTATTTAAATAAATAAAAGGAAAAAGAAGAAAAAAGGAGAGTAGAGGGGGGGTAATAATAATAATAATAATAATAGTAGTGAGATTAATAATAAAACTAGAGAGAAAAAGAGGAAAAATTTTAAATTATAAAAAATTAAAGAAATATTTATATAATTTCCTATAAAGGGCAAAATTTAAAAGTAATATAATTAAAAATATAATATTATAATATTTTATATTTATATTAATAAGAGGTAATTATTAAAGAGGTAGTAAGTTATTATTAAATAGTCTATATTTAATAATAAATAATTAAAAATATTAATAAAAAGAGTTAGTAATAATAAGGCTTATAAGGGTTTTAAAAATATAGGAATAATAAAAAATAATTACCTTAGAGAAGGGCTTTTAAAAGTAATAAAAACTTTATAAAATAATACTAACTTTTATAGTTATTTATAATAAAGAAAGTATATATTATAAGTAAAGGAGTATAAAGGTATTTATAAGTAATTACTAAATAATCCTAAATATATTAAAAGAATTCTTTAAATAAACTAGTCCCTTATTACTAAATAATAAATTATAGAAGTAATTATAAAAGAGTATAATAACTCCTAATTAATTACCCCTTTAAGTTATTAAGAGGCCTAAGAAAAAGTCTACTTATTTATAATTTAAAATACTAAACTATAAAATATAAAGACTATAAATAATTAAAATAATAGAGGTATTCTACTAGGGAGCTACTAGTATAGTACTTATAATCTACTTAAGGGGCCCTAAGTTAAAATATTAATTAAAATATAAGAGTCCATAAATAAATTAGTTAAGAAATAATAATAAATTATTAAAGACCCTTTAAATAACCTCCAGTTAATCCCCAACTAAGAATAGCCTAGGTTCAGAGGGGGAATTATATCATATACTAGAGACCTCTAGGGATATCCAGAGACCCTCGGAGACCTATAGGGGCCTCCGGGGACCTAGTGGGTGGTCTCTATATAGGGAGCGATAACCCCCCTAATACTAGGAGAGGGGGGGTCAGAGAAGAATAATCATTTTACCCATACCTAATATACTGACTTCTTCACTCTGTACCATACACCTCTGACACCGCGCCCCTGAAGCGGATCGCGAGCGTTTATTCGTGCGCTACGTAAATGCACAACTTCGGAAGCCGTTACACAAGTCGCCTTAGATCACGGGTATATATAGCTTTCCGCCGGCCGCAGCGGCTCCGCGTGGATAGTGGATCACTGCCGAATCTCAAAAACGTGGGACCTGAGTTGGTGCCTTTGGGCTTACGTCCGCTGCAGAGGGGCCGCTGGTCTGACTGGTTGATCCAAGCAGCAGCGTGTTGGTGCTCATGGCAGTAGATAATCAGCAGTCATGACCAACACGGGGGCATCACCCCACGTCTGGATTTCTGAAGAGGAGGTCTCTTTTGCGGTCTGGGTAGTAAAAGTCTCTGATAAGGCTACTGGCCGTCCGTGGATCAGTATGTTTGCTGCATGTGTGCGCTTTGGGCTTGAGTCCTTTCTAGAGAATTGCAAATTGGTTCCTAGCTGAAGTACACTCGAGTAATTTTTAGATTTTCGCTGTCGTGTCGTATTCATAGCTTTCCATCCCCTTCTCAGAAGTCTATCAGGCGGACGTTCTTGGTGTGACATCATCCACCGACTCCGCGAAAGTCCTATTCAGTGAGGCCTCGTCTGAAAAAAAGGCTACGCGAAGAGACGACAATATCTAGCCGAATAAGGAAGAATGAAGAACTTTTAGGTAGCAAGAGGAAGTGGTTGACGTACAAAAGAAGCTGCTACGAGTACACCATACCGCCGCAGCGGCGCGGTCAACAAAAAAGGAGCTCTCTGATGGGATAGACAAAAACGCTGCAAAAACCAGAGATGTTTGGTCACTATGCACAATCCATTGTGGTCAATCCGGCCAACGAAAACTTTGCAACTGAACTGCCTGCCGCTTTGAAGTAGCGATTACATGCTTGGATGTTGACCATCGACAAGATCCCCAGTCTCCAGTTCCTTTGCATCTAAACGGTAAACCTGACAGCAACCCGTACAGAAGCCGAATCATATCAATGAAGAGAAAGCTTCCGCAAGAGGGAGAACTTACTTTACGACAAGTAAGTCTTCGTGAGGGCTTCGGTCCGAGGGAACTTAAAGTATATGACGAACTCCTTTTAATAGTTTGGAGTCTTTTAGGAATTCTCACCTCCCAAGCCCAGGAGGCACTTAAGTGGGAATCATAAAGCTAACGGAGCTCCAAGATAAAGATTTCTAACTATCAAAATGCTCAATATTGAAAGCAAGGTTTTAGGCCTTTAGCAGTAGCGCGTCTTCATTTCTAAATAGCTTAGCTAGGTCGAATATCGATGACTCACTGAAATGCATCAATCATTCTTCTAACCCTACTCTTATGAGATTCATTAGTTTGCATTCCAGTTTGGTGTAGTAACTAGTTTCGCAGGACAGGCCTGAGCAGGCCGCTGGGTTTATCCAAGCAAAGCGGCTCCGTAAAATACGGAAGCATTGACAACTGGAACCGATACAGAAGGCGGTTTGTTTGAAAATTCACGGAGCCCGATCATCATGCAGAATGGCTCATAACGAATGTCCTCTTCGCGCGAAGTGATAACCTCGCGGAGGTATGCGTGCGTTAAGAATTAAAAACTCTCTAAGCAGAGCGAAAACTTGCTGCTAATCCGCACGATTCAATCTCAAACGAGTCCATCCCGAGATTGCTTAGCTACTTGTTGTGAGTCCTCAAAGGACGGCACTCCCCACAAGAAATATAACGAGCTTCCAACCTTGTGCTTTCCGTCCGACCAGACAAGTTTACCCCAGGTTGCAAAAAATGCATTTGCAGTGGGTGCCGATTTCAAACTCGCCGTCACCACGTAGGTCTTGTTCTCACCAACCGAAGCAAAGGTAAGGCTGTCGGGCTCGACTGACACCTTGACAAGGTCGGTGTCACTGAGAGAAACGTCAACCTTGTAAGTACCGGGGGTCCCAACATTGGTAACGGTTCTGGTAAAGTTCGCCGTGTAGGTGCCGCCTTTGGCGACTGATGAGTTGTACACCGCTGAGAAGGAGGGATAATTGAGATCGTTCACGCTTGGCGTCTTGGACAAGTCGCAAGTTGTCCGTCTTCTGACGACTTGGGAGACGAACTTGCTGCGCCTATAAACGGCGCAGAGGAAATTCACGTAATCGTCCCTAGTGAGATCATAGATTAAACCGGGATCCAGGGCCGCAATAGGATCAACATGGCCATTCCCGTAGCTGAAGGGATTGGCCGGCTCTGAAGTCACAGTATCCACAATGGGCGAGGTGCCCCCCCGAAGAGTGTCGTATGCGGTGGTCATCAGCGCTGATCTGACTGCTGCAGGGCTCCATTCTGGACGACGAGCCATGATGTACGCTGCGATGCCGGAGACATGGGGACAGGACATGGATGTGCCGGAGATGATGTTGTGCATAACCTTTCGCGTATCCTCTTCAACGGACCCCGGGCTTATGTTTGCCCATCCCGCCAGAATACCGACGCCGGGAGCGGTGACATCTGGCTTGGCCAAACCAGGAAACGGAAGGCTCGGCCCTCTACTGCTAAAACCAGCCATATATGGAGCTGGATATCCCACTTTGGTGCCTTCGAAATCGAAGACGACGGTTGCATTCTGCGTTTTAGCGTAGCTCTTTAGCTCTGAAGCTGCCGTGAAGCCAACGTGTAGAGCAGGCAGGAGATGCGCATCCGGAACGACGTCCTCGCCAGCGTCTTTAGGATTGCAGAGGATCATACCTCGGCCACCAGCAGCCTTGACCTCCACGCCTTTCTTGACTCTGGCATTCTTGCCCCTGAGACACAAAACAACCTTGCCAGCAACCTTTTCGGGATCAAGGCTACCTTTCAAGCAAAAGGTAGAAGCGGAGCTGTTGGCTTTGGCTGCGAGGCTGCCATCAATCAACGGAAGAGCTTCACCCCTCGCCAGCGGCTCGATGTCAGTCACAGAAGTGTTACTGTACAGAGAGACACCGGTGTATGTCTTCCCATTGCCAAGGGTGACACTGGCTGGGAACTTGCGGTCAAGAGTGCTGGCCGCGACGGTCAGTACCCACGGAATGACGTTCTCTACTGTCCCGTAATCTGGGCCGTCGTTCCCAGCCGAGGTGGAAACAAAAATGCCTTTCTCCATCGCAGAAAAGGCGCCTAAGGAGACGCCGTCGATGCCGACGGGTCCAGTATCGGCACCTAGAGACAACGACATGACGTTGACACCGTCTGCAATGGCCTTATCCATGCCTGCAAGAATGTCAATACCGACGCAGCCCTCATCCCAGCAGACCTTGTACATGGCAACACGGGCGTGCTCAGCCATACCGCGGGCTGTACCGTACGCTTGACCATACAAACTTGCGCCCTGAACCGCGGAGCCTGCCGCTGTTGTAGAAGTGTGTGTGCCGTGCCCGTCGGAATCCCTGGCAGATTTGTACTGCCCGGTCCAATTGAAAGGCTTGTGCGTGCCGTTCGTCATAGCCGCGACGTACGCTTTGTAGAAGGCCCTAGCACCAATCAACTTCTTGTTGCAGTTGCTCGCTGTCCACCCGTCACCTTCCTCGCACATTCCTTTCCACCGGGCCGGAATGGGACCAAGGCCGCCGTCATGAAAGCCAGGATTCTCGGGCCAAACACCAGTATCGAACACACCGACGACGAGTTCGGATTCGGCCTCAGCGCCAGCATCATCTGCCCTAGCATACATGTGTGGCGCAGACAAATCCGAGTCTAGAGGGGAGCGCCCAAGTAGAGCATCGTTCCCTACAAGTCCCAGGAATTGAGGGGTTCTGGTGGTGTGAAGACGGTACATTTGGTCAGGCGTCACAGCCAAAACGTCCGGCTGAGCCCTCAAGGCGTCTGCTTGCTCGTCGGTGAGCTGTGCGGCATATCCGTTGAGAACGTGCTCGTAGGTGTAGAGTATGTCGGCGGGCTGGGCAGAAACAGACTTCAGAGAAGCTTCCGCCGACGACCTCTTCAGCAGTTTGCCTCCACCTTCAGGACCGTCCAGGTGGATGATGTAACTTTTCTTGAGTCCTGAAGAGGAGGTCACTCCCGCTAGGAGGTAGCTGGTGAGAAAGAACCACAAAGACTTGGCCATGTTGCGTTTGGGCGTTGCGTCTAGTCGAGGATTCAGGATGTGTGATGAGACAGGGACTGGTGTAAGGCACGCGCAAAGCAAACCGGAAGATGGCTGCTTATTTCTAGCTGAGCTGTATTACAGCCAGGCGTGTCGCCCAACCGCTCCCCCTCCCGATCAAAGCAGCTTCAGGGGAGCAATCTTATTTAGGATTCACACTAACTGAACCATTTGATTTCTCGAGCTGCAATGTCACAAACTGGAAATGAGATCTGCTCAGGAGATTGAAGCTTTTGCGCAGTCCCCCCCTATTGTTCGTTATTATAGCTTCTTCTCTTTTAAAGCAAAAACACGAGAGACCCTGGAGCTCCTTGCTGTGATTGGCGGGAACCCCGCGGACGGCCCCTTTGGGAGGCAGTTCGTCCAAAATCAATTTGAGTGCTGAGGAACTCAATTCTTTGCCTCACATTTTTCGTCACCCGGTAGACATGTTAAGATTTTGGGATCCCGGTCAGGCCCGACGGGCTGTACTTGTCGTTGGCGACCGCAAGAGGTGAACAAATCGCGCGAACGTGAGCGACTTAATGAAATGCAGCAAAAGTGGACCCACGACTGCAGCAGCTGAGGTGTCCGCATCATCGACTGTCCACGAACGCCAGTTTACACTTATATTAGTATAAAAGTAGTTTTTTTTTTTTTTACGAACACCAGTTTATACTTATATTAGTATAAAAGTAGTTTTTTCTTTTTAATAGAGAACTTCCTCTTAGCGTTAGTCGGCACTCGATGAGATAATTATACGAGTGGTTCTTTTGACACGAACTGTATTGATATAGCAAAGTTTTAATCTCAGATTCCAAAATAACTCCAAGTCAAAGTTTCCCTGGACATTGTTAACAAGGAGTATATCTCTTAATAGAAGACCTGCTGTACTCCATTGTACTGATACCAATGCCCTTGAACGAGGCTCGCGATCAACACCAACATCTCGTTCACTGTTTGTTCCCCGGGGTCTTGTAATATGGCCTGGGCAGGTTATCATAGTAGGGTACAACAATGACACTGGGGTCGTCACTTTTACCGACCTGCACACCAGCTTAGCCATGCCTCACGAATGGTAAGAGGAGAAAACTTGCCATGACCTTCGTAGTGCCGTGATATGGTTTATCTGAGACCCTGAGATCTAGTAACGCTGGCCCTCCAGACGCGACAACGTCCTTGACCGTGCTAGCCAACAGTTCAAGTGTTTTGGTCCCGTCGACATCCTTTTCTTGGGCATCTATAACGGCTGACCGACAGCCAAATCCCTCTGCGATAACGTCGTATCTGACCTTTGGATTCATTGCGACACAGGGGCGCTGCGGAGTCTTCTCGCCATAGATCATGTCCTGGCCAGCTTGAGACATGCCCCAAACAGCGTTGTTGACGACCACCGTCAAGATTTTCAGGTTGAACTTCGCAAAAGTGTCGAGCTCGCCGATGTGGAAGCCAGCACTGCCATCTCCCTGAATGTTGACCACCAGCCGCTCTGGATCGGCCAATGCTGAACCTGTTGCAATAGAAGTCAGTACTTTGGCCAGAGATATTCGCACGGGGAAGAAAGCAGACGGCTTTACCAAGTGAGTACCCGAAACCGTTGCCTAGAAAGCCCAAATACCCGGTCGAAACCATGGACAGACCAGCTTCGGCCTCGTTTAAGCATTGCATCGCCCAACCACCGGCTTCCCCGCCGTCGATGGAAATTATGCTGCCGGCTGGGAGTGACTTAAACAGTCCGCTCACGCCGTGATACGGATGTAACCTTTTGTTGTCCGAGAGAATGACCGGCTCGTTCTTGTTTTCGGCCGAGGCCGCGTGTGAATGCTGCAAGCCCAAAGCCTGCTGCACCCAAGAACTTGGCGCCTTGAACGAAGACTTTTCCGCAGCAAGCGCCATGGCGACAGCCGTGAGCCCAACGTCGGCAACGATTCCGACCTGTTGAGGTTTTCAGTTGGTCTGCCAAATCAGGGTTCACTGCACGTTTCGGCTTACATCGACGTTGTTCGATCGCCCAATCTCACTTCCGTCGAGGTCAACCTGCACAACCTTTGAGTTGTTGTCGTTCGGGATGATCGCCCCGCTGCGGCCCCCCATCAAGAAACCCGACCTTACTCCCAACAGCAGGACGAAGTCGGGCGGTTGGTTTCCGGTGAGACGCAGCACAGGTAGCTGTGCGGCTGATCCCCCAAAAAGGGGGTGGGAACGTGGAATGGCCGTTGAAAACTTGGGGGAATGGAAGACCGGGGTGTTTGTCGATTCAGCAAGTCTGACAACCTCCTTGGTAGCTCCGGAAGACCCAGTCGACACGATGATCACCGGGCGTTGCGCACATCTCCACAACCCCAAGGTTTCGTTGACCGCCGCGCCGCTGGGGGCCGGTAAAGCAACGGGCGGGGACATTATCGAACCCCACGACGTGCTGCTGGGGTCGACGGGCATGAAGAGAATGTCGATCGGGAAGTCCACGAGCACCGGTCCAGGAGCACCCGCGGTCGTCGCCCTCCATGCCAAACTGACGATTCTGGGAATCTCGCTGACCGTCGTAAGTCGATGTGCGAACTTGGTCACGGGTCTCGCCAGGACTACCTGATCGTGGAAGCCTTGGAGAGAATTGGTCTCAGCATCCCGCAACGGTGGCGAGCTGGTGACGCAGAACACGGGCGACCGATCAGCGAAGGCGGTGGCGAGGCCAGGCAGCCCATTGCAGAACCCTGAGTTGGCCGTCACAAAGCATACTCCCGGAGCATTGTTCCCCTTGACTTTAGCCCAGCCTTCCGCAGCCTGAACCGCAACAGTCTCGTGCCGAACATCAACGAGTCTGATGTTGGCTTCGACTGCAGCGACGAGAAAGCTGTCGAGGTGACCACCTGAGAAACCGTCAATTGATGCGATGAATCCCTTGGCGGCAAGGCCTACGTACCATGGATACCAAAGGCCACAGTAGCACCCAAGTGAGCCAGACATTGGGCGAGAAGATCCCCGCCGAGTAGCTCGCGGTGCTCAGGGTATCTCAAAGGGAAGTCCATTGTGTCTTGGTCAATAAATTCAGATTACACTTTTCATATGAAAAACACCGAATGCACACAATGCTTGCAGAATAATGCCATCGTTAGGGAGTATATTGTACGGCTTTAACTGTAGGTATACCAACGTGTGCATACGGAGAGGTCCATCGGTGTCGTCACATCATCCGATCTGTGCCTGTCGGGTAAGATGTGAGTTGTGCGGGGTTGGAGACGAATCAGAACTGACGACGTCGGTTAATGATACACGGTCGCGTAAGGTTTATGGAGATGTCAACCCCGCACAGTTGGTTATTGATATCCGCCGGCATTGAAAAGATGAATTTGCCTCGGGAAACTACTGATTATAGATCTTCATAACTTCTTCCTATTAAATCTAACAACTCTAGTTCCCGTGAACCTGTGCGAGGCGAGACTTCAAGTCACAATATTGTAACACCTAGACTTTCCTGTATTTTATAGTAGTAACTTAGTTGTCCTTAACTTTGGCACGGCTATTCCAGTTAATAGAAACATCATCATGGCAGGAATCCTCACACTTCATAGTTTCAACTTATTACATTAACCACAAAGTCTGGACATGGAAGGTTACGAATTGCCAAAGTCTTCGATTTTGGTGAAAGCTGGAAGTCCGGCAGTCGCCAAGAGTGACCGGACTTAACTGCTGGTTCCTGAACTAATTGGAAACATTGAACCGCAAGCTGCTCTACTCATCTCCAGCAAGTCCTTGACAACTAATGCTACTGAATCATGACCTCATTGTAGTTGGATCTAGCCCCTTCTCAACTCCGTGGTAGTATTTACCCCGACCAGTAAATTCAAGCAACCTTCAACCCGACAAAAATGTTACCAAACTTCGCTCTCAACAAATCTTGTAGATAAAACTTCCTCGGCCCCCAAACGCCTTCGCCAGCCTTTGGGAACACCTTGGTCGCATTCTGGACGTAGGTTGACTTGAGGCTCACAAACGGTTTCGGCTCCATAGCAGGGTCATCGAGGTGTGGGGTGACTGAGTGAATGCCGTTGGCCCTCATAGCCCGCCAGAGGCGAACGAGGAAGGAGCTTGTTGCTTCAGCGCCCAAGGTCCAGGAGGCGTTGGCGTACCCAAATACGTAGGCCAGGTTGGGAATATCCTGAAGCATGCAGCCCTTGAAACCGAACTTCTTGCTCGGGTCCACGTGTTCGCCGTCAACAGACAACGAAATCCCCCCTGCGAACAGAATCTCGAGTCCTGTGGCCGTGATGATAATGTCCGGTTGGAGAGTCTTCTTTGACTTGAGCACGATTTCTCGTTCGGTTATGGTGTCAATGACGTCTGTGACAACGTCGGCTTTGCCAGATCGCAACGCCGCGAAGAAATCGGCATCAGGACATACACAAAGGCGCTGGTCCCAAGGCTTATATCGTGGGCTGAAGTTTGGGTCGACAGAGATGGACGGAGGCAACTCTTTCGCAACCCGTCCCAAAAGAGATCGGCGGGCTGAGTTCGGGAACATCTGGCAATAGTAGTAGAAAACATACCCCAGCAGCATGAACTGAAGTCGGAATATGCGGCTTGATATGCTCCTGGGCAGAATAGACAGTATCAGCCGATTGAAGAAGCCTTTCTTCGTGGGCAGGCCCGCGATGTAAGTCGGGCTTCTTTGGAGCATGGTGGTTCGCCTGGCCTCCGTGGCGATGTTGGGCAGAAGCGTCACTGCTGTAGCGCCACTCCCGATGATCACGACATGCTTGTCACGGTAGTCCAGGTCGTTAGGCCAGTACTGAGGGTGCACAACTTTGCCCGCGAAGTTGTGTAGCCCCGGAATCTCAGCAGCACGCGGCTGGTCATAGTTGTAGTAGCCTGTGCCCAAGACGATGAAACGAGCTTTGAAAGTCTTGGTCTTCTCTTCCCCGACAGACGTCTGAAGTGTCCAAAGGGACTCTGCGCTTGACCAGTCTGCGGAACGGACTTGGTGGTGATATTTGACTTTTTGATCAATGCCGTACATGGACATTGATTCATGGAGATAGGACACGATTGCTGGACCGCTCGCTAGCGGATTGTCGCCCTTCCATGGATTCCAAGAAAAGCCGAAGGTGAAGATGTCTGAGTCTGACCGAATGCCCGGGTATCGAAAAAGATCCCACGTTCCACCAATCTGACCTCGCCCTTCCAGAATAACGTATGAAGCACCGGGAGGTCCATGAGCTTGGAGATAGTATGCTGTGTTGATGCCAGAGATTCCAGCCCCAACAATGATGACGTCAAAGACATCTTCGTCGTTGGAGCGGGTTGGTTTGGCGGGGAAGTCCATGTTAAAGGCGTTCAGTGGTTCAGAAGATGCAGTTTATTGGCATCTGCGCACGTAGTAATCGCACGAGACCTTCCGGTGGAATATATAGCAGTTCGGTTCCAACGGAGGCAGCTGTAAATCCTTGGAGAGAGGAAAACGCGGAAATCTGAGTCGTGTATAATCGAATTGTGATCCTGAGGAACTTTGCCTCGGGTTTCATCGTGGTCCAATGTCCATGATCGCAAGATGGGACGATTTCCCTTTTGGGATAATAGTCTCCGGCAACCAACAAGACCTTCTGGTAACCGCGCCCCCGAATCAAATACTGCTGCAGGCCATGACCTTTTAGCAGTCGTGAGCATCCCGATCAGGGTTGCGGATGTGACCTAGTCTTCCCAATGCCACGCTGGAGCCAAGAAAAGGATCATCATTTCCGTATGCGTCTCGGGAGACCCATATCCTGGTCTTCCGGCCGTCTTCGAAAAAAACGGAAAGTAAATGGGCACCGCGGGCGCCGGAATGTAATCCGTATAACGGCCGAGGCGATCCATCGCCTCGGTTAACAACGTTTAATGTATAGTTCGTTTTGGGTAAAAGTGCCGCCCAGGCGCCATCTGGCACCCAGCTCTCCAAAAATTGCACCACGAATCCGACACGCGTCGGCCAGTCAAACTTCAAGCGGGGTTCGCATGAACACAAGACGTGTCACATCCGCAGTCGCGGTACTTGAGGAATCCGCCACGACTTCGATGACCCCGGGTTCCACGGCACATTGTTCTACGTAACAACTTGGCACCAATGCTCTCAGGCGTCTTCCGAAGCAGACATCTCGACATGCCACGAACCGCTTGTGACTACTGTTATAGCAAGAAAGAGAAATGTTTCTTTGACGCCGGCGCAAGTACTTGCAGCCTCTGTACAGCCCAAAACCAAGCCTGCTCGTTCACCAGACGGGAACGTCCTATGGGGCGTCCGCCCGTGGTCAAGAAGCTTCCATACGGGCATAGCGCCATCATTCTCCGCCTCGATGTACCCCCCGCGAAAGACCCGCAGCAGCAGTCTCCACCACAACACGATGCGTCGAGCAGCCAGAGACCGTCGGCTGATGATAGGGAGTTGCCTCATCCCGCCTTAACTGCCCGGTCTCTTCCGTTTGCGTCTACCGTGAACCAGGAACTCGCAAACGCACTCACAGACCGTCAAGTGTTCTACAACTTTCATCGAAATTTCATGATTGGCCCCAGCTTCTCTGACCAATTCAGACTATCGATACAAACCATTCTGCCCTGCTTTGATGGCAGTCTCCTGAAAGCCTACCAAGCCGTAATGGCTGTCTGGGACGATGTGGGCCACCGAGTCAGACCTCCTGAGGAGATCGACTTGTCCATCGGGATGGACTGCCTTCAAAGTCTAGTGCACTTCAGCAGCACCTCTAGGCTTGTTGACAATGCGGCAATATTGATGCTGGGCCAGGTTCTCATCGTATACCACCTCTTTACAACATGCACTTCCGCCTGGACAATCAACCGGCATGCACTCCTGTCGGCATCGCGTTCGTACGGCGACCTCTTGGCCCAGCCCATCTTCGACCCAATCTCCATCACGCCGATTCTGTTCGACACAGCCGAGTCTCTCGTACGCCGAGAGACACCGGTAATTCGAGTCCACCAAACCGATCGGCTCATCGTAGACCGATCCGTGGGGCTGTGCTGGTCCTTACTCGACTTATTGCACGAGCTGTGCGAGATCAGCGAGAAGGCAAAGCGAACCTCCAGGACGAACGGCATTACCACCGCGCGGCCCAACGAGGAAGATGACGAGTTTGCTGCGATAGAAACGAAAATACGGTCCTGGGAGCCCGCCGCTCCATCGATGCTGTTTGAAAACTTTACATCGGTTGAAGTCGCCGCGATGTTTACCCAAGCGCGCGTATATCGACTAACCGCTTTGCTTCTCATTCACAGACTGCGGTACCCACTCGGCGTTGAAGATGAAGCCGCAAGGTGGTATGCAAATATGATCTGTGCCGATTTGACGGGTTTCGTGGCTCTGGATCCAGAGGAGATGAGGGGTCTTCCTGTCGCCCTGCCGCTGTTAGTGGCAATGCTGGAAACACAAGAGAATGCTAAAAGAATTACACGTGGTTTAGCCTTGTTTGCGGCCCATCCTCAACATCTGAAGGAATTTGTCAAGTTTGTTGATTTGGCATGGGCTGCCAGGAATGAGGGATTTCAGGGCTTATGGTTTGACCTGGTTGATGTTGATCGTCAAATCCCAATAGTGCCTTAGACTTTAGGCCTGTCGATACGGATACTACTATACTAAGGTACTTACTATATCTAAGTATAGCTAGCTAATGCAACCTAGATGCTTGGAAGTAGCAGTTTGCTCTCGTACTTGCCTTGATCCCACCTCGATCCTTCCTTCTCGTATATTTTAGTTATGAGCTCCCGAACCTCTCTGGATAACAGCCTCACCTCAAACCACTTGGATTATTTTCCAAAAACAAAAGTTGTGTCTTCTCTCGTCTTTAATTCTTCTTCGTCGTTGCACCTCCATACATCCGCCACGCACAACTCACGTTGCGCGTTCCATCTTACTTCACCAGGTTCGCTTCCACACCCTTCCCACCAGAACGCAAACAAGCACGACGATGACAACGGGTCCGACTGCAACTCCTGCAGTCACTTCGGATGATTCTCTGTTTGTAAACGGCGCCTCCTCCTCTGACCCTTTGGACCTGCTCTCTGACGACGAGGACCTGTCTCCGACTGACGCCGCTATCTTCCGCCTGCAGGATTTCGAGTGGAACACCGACGCTACAAAGGATCTGGAGCAATCTATCGACGCTTTTCTCGAGCAGCAGACGACCCTACAGACATCATCACAGCCTCTCGTAATGTGCGCGGACTCCCGCCAAGGCGAGAAGGAGCCATCTGCAGCCAACATCCCTCAACAACAGGTGAACGCTCTCGAAAAGCTCGGCGGAGAGACCAGACCCAAAATCCTTAACAGGGTTATTACACATCACGCCGACCTTGTATCCCAACCAGGTGCCAACCAAAGTCTTCGATCCAGTGCTCCACCGAGTTCTCCGCCGTTCGAGGAACAGGGTATACAGCAGACGCAGAGTACCGAGCAGGATTCTGCGTCCCAATCATTGTCACCTTCCACCCGTAAAAAGATGTCGCCTTCTAATCATGAGGTTGAGCGATTCAATGACAGGGATAAGAATACCGGTCGTCCGAAGCTGCAGCAAAGCTGGATCAACTACACCTTGCGTATCATGAAGTGGGATGAGACCGGCGAAATTTGGCATTCCGAGCTACGAGACAAAATCATGCAAGACCTGGAGCAGCCGGTCACTGTCAACAGTCTTACCGTCTCTCGGTCTACGCAGTACAAAAAGCTCACGGACTTCGCTCGCGGCAAGAGACAGCCTTTCTCTGAAGTGGCCTTGTGGGCCATCCTCTTCCGCAATGAGAACGGCCTCCCGGGTGTTTGGTCTGATGGCGACAATAGCGACACCATCTGGGCTTTCTCTGATGTCATCAACGCCATCGCTGACGACGAGTCTAAAGCGTCCATCATGAGCAACTACGAAAGAACCAGAGATCGCGAAGAAATCTGTTACTTCAAGCCTGCGGGCGTCAACACCTTGGCTCAGCCTATCAATCACGGCAACTCTCAAGCGCAGAATGCCCTTCTTCACACAAAGAAGAAGCGCAAGAATGACTACGACAGGATTGACATTGACCTATCGAGTGACGTCGACTCTGAAACCAATGAGGCGCCTCTTATCAAAAGACGCCGGCCGAACACCGGAAACTACATTAGTCAGACCGTGGAGAAGCGGCAACCTCGCAAATGGAGAAACGCTGGCCACGAGACTGCTGCCAACCATGGCTCTGCCACACAGACGTCTATCGTAAACAGCAAGAAAGATAACAG
Organism: Colletotrichum agaves; assembly: GCA_036785465.1. Lineage (NCBI taxonomy): Eukaryota > Fungi > Ascomycota > Sordariomycetes > Glomerellales > Glomerellaceae > Colletotrichum > Colletotrichum agaves. Next base: position 17,728 of record JAXISO010000315.1, on the reverse strand, counting down.
CTCCTGCGACTTCGTCAAGAGTAAGAACGTGAAGGCAGATGTTGATACCGATCTCGAAAGCGAGGGGGAGACTGCGGTGGACGAACAAGTTACAGACGATGATGAGCCGATGGATTCTTGGATGGTCGAAGCCATGAAGGTCAAGGAAGACGAAAAGAAACGCGAAGAGGAGCTGAAGGCCAATCCCAAACAAAAGGTCGAGCAGCGCAACGAGTTTTTCAAGGCGTTGGCGGCTATGCCGAAGGACTATCAGGAGATGGCTTTTCGCACCTCCGTTCTCGACATGCTACAAGATTTGGGCGTCGATCCCAACGTCAGCCTCAGGAAGCAGATGAAGAGATACAAGATGACTGTTGACGATGGCGAGAAAAAAGCGAAGAAAGTTTGACGGATAACACAACCCGAGAACATCTTGAACGAGCGGAGGGAGGATGAAGGGATGGCTTTGGACCACATGAAGTGCGATTTGACCTAGGTTCTTTTGATGGAGGAGTGATTGACGGGTGCTGCATCGGGCGTAGAGACCCAGTTGGGAGCTTGGCGTGATATTTCTTACTTTTACGGCTTTTGATCCTTGATTGCAGTTTGGGCAACAGGCAATCTTAAGGGATACTTGCCCATACCCAGAGCCAACCGGCAGAGTGTTTTATCCTGCCAATCGTTACATAGTAAATGCTTCACTTGGTTTCAGTAAATTGCTTGCCATTGTTCGAAATTTGGGTTTCTTTGCGCCGCACTCTCATTATCTATCAATCAACACCGGAAGTTGACAAACTTCTGGTGTCTAGTTACGGGCCTAAGCACACATCTGGCTCGGCCCACGTCGACGGGAGCATATCTCAAGCAACAACAAGGCAGGCCTAGGAAGGAGGGCGTCAAAGTACCGGCATCCATCCGAAGGGGTCAGACGCCCAAAAGGCAAGTTGGAGCAGCTTATCACGATTCGTACGAACAAACCCGCCTCCCTCATCAACCTTAACCGATAAGGTTGAACAACAGCTAAGCCAACCTAAGGCAAACGAACGTCTAAGCGGGCCGGGACTCTAGGAAAGGAAGTCAAATTCGGTGTGCGCGGGGGAGCGTTGCATGCAGATCAACCCTCTTTATCAGCTGTCGGGCCAAGACGTCCTTGGCCTAGCCTAAGAAGGTCGGCACTTCGATGGCCGCATACAAGGGCGGGCCAAGAAGCTCATTATGGTGTCTGACGTTACATTGAGGAAGAGTCGGAACCACCCGAGACGCGACGGACGAATTAATCCGACCTCCTTATCTCGTTAATGAAGACGGATGGAACGTTCGATTGTGATGATCACTCGAGTAATGGGGCATATGGCTGAACAACTCACCGACTGGAGGACAACGCTTCGAGCCTCATCAGGAGAGCAGAGTTTGGGCGAGACGAGATACCAGTCTGGCAGAGACATACATAAACCTCCAATCCATGCCCGTCACTCCCTTCGCCCAGAACGGGACTCGATAAACATCTTTTTCAAATCAACACCTGCTTCATTCGTTGGAACATCCACAAGAAGCGGGCGTGAAGCCAACCTCGTCCAGCCTACCTCGTCAGTCTGAACCCACGAACAACATGCGGGTCTTCGCTCTCGCCGTCGTCGCGGCCTGCGCCGCCGCTGCTCGGGGCGCCATCACATGGACCCTCGAAAAGGCCGCGAACCCCACCGCCGACCAGACGGACGCCTACGACAAGATCGCAGCCGCCATGCGCCTCGCCGTCGCCCGCCACGCGCGGCTGGGCACCGCGACCAAGGACCTCCGCGTCTACTACGCCCCCGGCGTCCCCACCGCCGAGGCCAACTACAACGGCGACGTCCGCTTCGGCTCCGACCGGTCCTACATGAGCGAGCGCACCGCCCTCCACGAGGTCTCTCACACCCTCGGCGTCGGCCAGACGGCCGCGTTCGACCGCAAGTGTGCTGCCCGGGACTGGGCCGCCGCCCTGCCTCTCTTGAGATCCTGGGACGGCGCTGGCGCCACCATCGGCTGTGGCGGCTCCCACTTCTGGCCTTACGGATTGAACTACGACAACGAGTGGAGCGAGACGAACGCCAACCGCCATGTGCAAATTGTTAACGCGATGATCAAGGATGGCATGTGAAGAACACCCGAGCTGGCTGGAGATGCGGGAATTCATTGTACATATCTTCTCTGTCGAATGGCACCTGTATATGGCTGTGGCGAGCTGGTGCTTCTACTCATGAGCCCTTATAAACGAAGTTTTGAATCCGCCAACTACTAAAAGGTAGGTTAAATGCAGGTGAGAAGTGGGAGATCTTATGGAGGAACGTTTATCGACCTCGAGGGTAAGGCCTATCCCACAAAATATCAGGTCGGGCCTCTGTAGGCACCAATTACAATATTTCAATTCTTAAGCATTATTATAGGCTAATATGAGATCTACTTCTGAAGTATTTCGTTTCGCGCGGGGTTGTTTTTATTTTAAGGGCTTTAGAGTCAATCTAATTCACCCAAGGCTCCCTCACTAACAACAGATCGTGAGCGAGACTTCGCAACACCTCGAAAAACAGCAAGACGAATACTCTACCCGCCATCCGCAATGACGAGCCCTTTGCATCGAATTGGATCAATGATTCCAAAGAGGCGTCGAGCTGCAGAGCGAAGGTAATGCCCCTTTCTCTTCTTTCAGAAATGGCATCATCAACATGCAATGGTCACCCAGATCTCCTGTCCATGGCGCACCTCTATCAACTATAACACGTGTGTTCCAAAGGCCCTTGACAAACAAAACTTTATGGGACGCTTCCCTTTGATTCCCCTTCCCTATTCCGGCAGGACTCTGCCAACAACAAGGCAGCCCTCGCCGTTCCTCCGAATGCTGGAGAGAGCAACCCCTGCTCGCGGCCCGAGCGAGATTCGGTGCCACCGATCGCCCGGCACCCCCCGTCACCATTGGCCCTTTTTGTTCGAGTTGAAAAGCCGGTGCCGAAGTCAATTGTTGCTTCAGCGAACGATGCATGCCCAACGTCTCCGATTATGAAGTACTCTGGGCTCAAATATCCACCATTACTTATAAACCATCTTTGCGACCCGTCTACAGGCTTCCCCGCCACAGGGCGGTGTTTACATGAGATGGTTTACAGAAATTTAGGTGATGAAAACGGTCTGATTCAAACCAGAATTGACGATTATTGGGGTTTGGTCCAGGAACCAATCACTAGTTATCAATTCACGACAAGTCGCACACAACTTACGAAGTACGCAAGCACCAATTCCCCACATGAGTGCATGCTAAGGTAGGCTGTTATACGCGAATGCTTGTTATTTCTCCAGCGAGATTGAGCAAGAGTCATGACGGCCCCTCACTGCTAGGATCAAGAGCTGAAGCCACCGCTGAGTTACTGCTGAGATTCAGTTGGCCTGTTCTGTTTGAATTATTCCTGGACTATGATTTTCTGCACGTGCTCTGTTGTTGACAGCACGTGCCAAGCCCGGGTACTGTAACTGGTTATCCTGATCATCAACCAGCTCAAGGACACGACCAGGGCCCAGTATCTTTTGATGTATTACTGTGAAGATGTTCCCCGCAAAAGAACTATCCCTTTTTAGAAAAGAGAAATGCCGAAGCTCGTCGGAGGGGTTCCCGGTCACGGTCATACAAATACGCATCGTGCTACAGCCATTCTCGACTGCGACGGGAAACTTTCGCCTATGCCTCTTTGCAAACAGACATCCGGCAACAAGCTTTGCGGCAATCAGAAGCTTGTTTCCCCGCGTCGAGCTTATTTCCCGACGCCATGGGTCTCTCACAACCGCATCCCAGCCTAGGCAGACTTCAAGAAATCCAGGCCAACCTACCCCCGCTGACTTTCCTCAACGCTTCGAAAGGGTTCGTTATCTCCGTAAGTATCCATCGACAAACCTCGCAATAAGCTGGTGCTTATAGCGGGAATGGAAGCTGACGCCTAGATCCAGTTTGTTGCCTACGTCATTCTGGTTAAGATTATCTACAATTTGTATTTCCATCCTCTTCGCAACTATCCGGGCCCGAAGCTATGGGCAATCTCTCGGGTTCCATGGCACTACACCAACCTCAAAGGGCGGATCACGTGGCGGATCCGCGAACTCCACGACCAGTACGGGCCAATCGTACGCATCGCGCCCGATGAGTTGTCATACACGTCGTCCACCGCGTGGAAGAAGATCTACGGCCAGCGCAAGCCCGAATTCCCCAAGGCTCTCGATGGCCGCGGTATCGCCCCGCCCAGCATTGGTGGACGGAAGAGCCTGATGACCGAGACTCAGGACCAGCATCTGCGCCTACGACGGGCCATCAACCCCGCGTTCTCGGAGAAGGCGTTGAGAGAACAAGAACACTACCTCCAGAGCCACTCAAGCAACTTGATCAGGATTTTGACGGAGAAGTCCGCGCAGGGCCCCGTCGATATGACGACATGGTACAATCTGGTCGCGTTCGACATTGTGTCTGGTAAGTGGCAATGTCCGAACTTCGGCAACGCCGTGCTAAACTCTGCTCTCCCAACCAGATCTGGCCTTTGGGGAACCAGCCGGTTTCCTGGGCAACGCAGACCAGCCTTGGATTCAGGTGATTCTGCAAAGAGCAAAGGCAATCGTGTGGTTCCAGCTCGCTGTCTGGTACGGGTTCTTGCCGCTTCTGAATTTCCTCACCCCGCGATACGTGACCGAGTCGCGCAAGAACCACATTGCTCTCACCGAAGCCAAGCTGGAGAGGCGTATGAACGCCCGAGATCCCGGCAAGGACTTCATGTCCTTCATTCTCGAAAACGACGACGACGCAGTCGACAAGCTGTCGAAGGTGGAGCTGGTCATGCTGGCGAGCAACTTCATCGTCGCTGGCAGCGGTACGTCGGCAGGGGGCATGTCCGGGTTGACGTACCTCCTGCTCCGCAGCCCCGGCAAGCTGCAGAGGCTGCAGAAAGAGATCAGGGACGAGTTCGCTTCGAGCGAGGACATCTCCGTGCGGGGCACCGCCCGGTGCAAATACCTCAACGCCTGCATAGACGAGGGCATGCGGATGTATCCGCCGACGCCCGGCTCGCTGCCTCGGTTCGTGCCCGGGGAAGGCGACACCATCGACGGCAGATGGGTCAAGGGCGGCATGGCTGTGGCGGTCAACCAGCTGTCGGCAGGAACCTCGGAGCTCAACTTCCACAAGGCTCGCGAGTTCCATCCGGAGCGTTACCTGGACCCGCCTCCCGCGGAGTTCTTGAACGACGACAAGGCAGCCGCTCAGCCGTTTTCCATGGGCCAGAGAGTATGCATCGGAAGAGCGTACGTTTTTTTTTACCAAGGTTTCAGAATCTCGAAGGAGCGAAGACTGACCAAAATGTGTGCACCACAGAATGGCTTACGCTGAGATGCGATTGACGATGGCGAAGATGATATGGAACTTTGATCTTGAGCTTGCTGAGCCTGACTTGGATTGGTGGAGCAAACAAGGAACCTATTTGGTGTGGGAAAAGGTTCCCCTGATGATTCAGTTGCATCCGAGATTGAAGGCATAAGACAGTACTTGCTGTGGTTGGCCTTCTCTATTACTAGACTGAGGTAAATAGATTTCCCCCTAATCCCTGAGCACCATCCGCGCTCTTCTGTGTGGGCTATTATTTTCATTGCTTTTTGTTCCCTGGGGTAAACCTGGAATTGCTTCACCTCTCACGTCGACCACCTTATTTAGCAATAAGGACTGTATAATTGTACGACTTTGCAGGTCACCTTGCAGGCGTCCTTGTGTCATGACCACCCTCTCTCGCTTTTAATTTCCTTTGTCATTTGATGTTCCTTGGAGCACTTCTTCGGATACAATCCTGAGCGGACCAACTTATGTGCATACACAGAGGACCCTCTTTGCCACCTTTGAGCCGGCCTCTAATTTCCTCAACTTCTTTGAGTCAACACACGCGACAGCGGCAAGATTCGAAAAGGCTGGAGGTCTTGATGCATTAATCCTCCTTCTTTTTTTCCCAGGTTTGCACTTCTAGGCCGCCTTTGCAATTGGCCTCAGAGACTCGATTTCGCTGCTGCTGCTGCTGCTTCTGCCTTCTGTTGTCGTATGGCTGTACTGCTGATCTTGCTTGTAAAGTCCTCTGTCGTAGCCTCCTCGTCGCTCATATCTCGTGCATCAAGGACGTCTACCTCATAGGTATCCAACGGCTTCATCCCGAGCCTGACCCTCTCGTCGTTGACTGCTTTTCCACCAGACCGAGTTTCTCCAGAGTACACGAGTGCTTCGATTTCCGGCATCGAAATTGTCGGGCCATACAAGTCCTGGAACTCGACGCACTCGACTGTGACGGTACCGTTCCGGAATTTGGCGTTGAGGTGGCCAGGCTGAGTAACGATTGTGGGAACCGGGCCTGACTTCTTCTTCCATCCCCTCTCGTCCAGCTCAAGGAGAGACGCCACGAACTCCAGGACGTATCGCGAACGGTCGTCCCAGGATTGCACGAATTCGGGGAACTTCTTGTTTGCCAGCATTCTGTCTCCTGTGATGCCCAAAACAAGGCGACAACTGAGGCCCGAATCCTTGTCCGGCACCTTAAGCAAGAGGACCCCCGCCATGATGAGCAACTTATGCCCCGGATGTAAATGATCGAATGTGCCACCTAGGCAGACGACGGGATACAAGGGAGACGTCTCCGTCTGTTTGGTATCTGCCCCTTCCAAGTTCAAGCTCAGACCTGCTTCGACGACAACCAGTTGCGACTGCAGAATAGTTTGCTTGCCCTCTGCAAACTTCAGATAGAATGACAGGGTCTGATAGCCTTGCTCGCTGTTCACGTGGAAGATGTAGTTCCACGGATGGTAAGCAGACGCGAACGTTGGAAGGTCGACGACAGTCGTGTTGTTCGGTTCAATGGCCGCCACGAAATCGGGCCGGAACCTCCTGTTGACATCGTGATCAACGAGAATCACACGCGAGTCCACCGAACGCGGACCTCCGTCCACATCAGTGGCAATACCCTGCTCGGCGCATACAACCGCGATGAGACTGTAGACGCCGGCGATGAGAGACTGCGCCGCGGCCCACGACAGCGATTTATTCCTTGGCGAGGCGCCTTTGAGCACAGGGCACACGATGGCGACAATCAGAACAGACGACCGGGTAGGATCCTTGACCCTCGACAGGACGGCGAGAAGTGAGGGGCGATAGGCGGCGCTGAGGGAGGCACGCGACGGCGGCTGGGGCGGAAGGGGCAGCAACAAAAGACTTGGGTTTTGTTCCGAGGCCATCTTGGAGATGAGATTCGAGAGGTTGGTCCGACTCCCAATCAAGGAACCGTGTAGATGCGTACAGTAGCAACTCAGGTATCTCGAGATGCGACTGAGACGACCTGTGCTGACTGAAGTTCAGGTAGGCTCGGCCTGAAGTGGGGAGAATGCCGGTTGCACTCAGTGAAGGTGGAGAGAGGATGAGGTGAGATCACTCTGAGGTACTTCAGCCATTTGCGAACAGCTTACTAAGCAGTCCATATGCTTCTAACCCAGATTTCGCGTTAACCAATTGGAATTTAGTGCAAGTGCGTTCTCTCATGCACCGGCTGGGCCACGCTGTCTCATGAACCCAGCGATGAAATCCGAGTATTGCTCATTGCGATGTCGAGTAGGAGGCATAGAGCCCTCTTCGCTGGCGAGAACAAGTCCACAATAGAGTTTCGCTCATTACGTCAGCATCTCTTACATGACCACGAGTTCTATTGGAAGCTCGAAGCAGAAATCCACCACGCTGTCAACAAGGGATTATTGGAGAAGAGACTTTATCCAGTAGTTCGCGCCCATTTCAAAGCCATGTATACAAATGGTATCCGGTGTCGACAGTCGTACCTATCTCGGCAAAAGTGTCGCCCCGATTGGAAAGCACAAGCCTTCAGCCCAGGTTTTTTCGAATTGATAGTCGGATATCTATGATGAGAACGAAGTTCAGTTGGCTAATTAAAATACGTGTTGAGTCGGAAGTTTTCAAGACCAAAGCATTGCGTATTAGGTTACATTTACGATTGTGTAATATTCGTTTTTTACTTTCAAAAACCCATGCCCAAATCACCGTTTTGTTAAACATTGTTCGCATATATTGTCGCGAATCTTAGTTAATTACAAGTCTTTCACCGGAGCATCCCCATAAGTTGTACCAGTCCCATATTTCTTGACCTTGTTCTTGCTGGCGTCCTTGTCGGCAAGGAAAGCCTCGACTTCTTTGCTGTCCATGTGCTTAGCAACGTTGTCGGCTTGCCATTTCTTGAAAGAGAAACCAACACCCCTATACAAGTTAGCTGTGTTTGACTAATATAAGTTTTGATATATAAGTTTACACTTACTCATGGCTGTAGTCCTTATCGTTGGCTTGGTCCTTGTGATACTTGACCTGGATGAAGTCGCTATCCACGGTTCCAGGATCCAGACTGAGGCTCACGAGGGCATTGATTGTCGCAGTCTTTGGGATCAACTTGAAAGTCCAGCTCTGCTCGTTCTTGAACTGGATCAAGTCGCGATCATTCTTGACGATTTCGTAACCTTCGTTCTTACTGGCATTAAAGAGCTTTGGTAACGCGAACCATTGACCAGCCATTTTGTAACGGTCGTTGGCGTACACAAACTGATCGTCATACACGCAGTCGGCGGTGTATCGCTTCACTCTCTCCACGGTGGGCTGCATTGAATACAAGGCAATGATGTCATCGATCAAGGCCTGACGGGCCGGTGAAAGTGGAAGCGACTTGGAAGGGTCCGGGTGCCAGTCCTCTGATGTCGAAGTTTGGCGGACTTCAAACTCCTCGCCTGGTGTGGCGGAAGTCTTGCCGGGAAAATTGACGTGAGAAGGTTGCGATGCCATGTTGTAAATCGCTGAAAGGTTGGAAAAATATGCAAGTCAACAGAACTATTTGGTTACTTTTAGCAGCAGAAGAGATTGTACCACTTCACACCAAGTGGCCGGATGATGGGGCTTAATGGTTTATTATAGACATAGGCATAAGCTGCGAACTCTAGTGATGACGCTGGAGACTTTTGGATGAAGCAAATGTCGTAATAAGCTAGGTTACTTCTGGGGAAGAGCACGTGTGAGATGGCCATAAATCAACCAAGTGCGCAATGTGGCGTTGTTATGGTTATGTGTGTCTGACGTCAACCAAAAGGCCGAATCAGTACCATCTGGATGCAATGGAAATTCAGCTGTCCTTACTCTGTGTATAATTTTATGCGATTTAATGCATCCGCGCATGGTTCTCAAATGGAAGCTTTTCTGTACAGAATGCAAATCCTACTGAGGACTGGACGCATGACGATGCATGATGAGTCAGTATTGACAGAGGAGTTAAGCCCAGATAAACAGGTATTACTGATGGTTCCGTGACGAACCAACACATGCGCAACAGCAAAAAGATCCAAAAAGCAAAACTGTGAGGCTAGAGTGTCAATTTCTCGTAACTAATCAGGCGGAGGATTCCCCCAAAGACGATTCCACACAAAACACCAATAAGATAGAACCACGTTCGTTGACATGGTCCGAGGATGTCTAGTATAGCGCGACTGGAAATTGCTCCCTACTTCTTTATTTCTTCCAGCCGAGCGAAAACACGTCATGTCCTGAATATTTCCCCAACTTGCCAATATCAGCCGATTCTTCTCCCTCAAAAAGATCACTCTCCGAATGCTACATTGCACGGGGCGACAATCTCTATTTGCACTTCTCGGGTTTGTTTACCCGGCGAACGTGGAGCGAGGCATCCCACGGTAAATGCGCCGGCTCCGCTGCCAAGTGCTGAGAGAGTGCTCAAAAAGCTGATGCCGTCTCAATTATAAAGCCGGAGAGGAGCTCGAAAATGACGGAGATGGCTTTCCAGTTAGCGTAGAGCAACGCCTCATTCATTCATCTCATCATGCAGCTCCGTGCTTTTCGAGCACTACCCGCCCTTGCGGCGCTGGGAAACCTTCATGTTCAGAACAGCTACGCGTTGCCCAGCTTGGCCGTAAACACGAGGAACGGCGTGGTGCATGGCTTCACAGATACGAAAACGCCTTCGGTCGCCCAATTCCTCGGGGTACCGTATGCCGAGCCGCCCACGGGTTCCCAACGATGGCTTCCCGCGCAGCCCAAGAAGTCATTTGGCAGTGTGAAAGCTACAGCCCGGCCCCGGTCGTGCCCGCAAACCGACCCGCCGCCTTCGGGAGGCGCTTGGGCCACAGAGTTCCTTATCCACCCCAACAGCACCAGTGAGGATTGTCTTTATCTCAACATCTGGACTCCTTCAAAATCTCAAGATCAGGAAAAGGAACTTCTTCCGGTGTACGTGAACCAGTCTTCGATTCCAAGGCGTGAGAAGCGAGCTAACGATAGAGTCAGTGTTGTATGGATTCATGGAGGAGGTTTCACTGAAGTGAGTACATACATGTTCTTCATGAAAGCGGCATTAGTCGTGGCTGACTCGAGATGCAGGGGAGCATTGACGTTGACTATCACACACCCAGTCGATGGGTTGAGCGGAGTCAGAAGCACATTGTTGTTGCGATCAAGTACGCGCAAAAACCCCGAAATTTCTTCCTGGTCTTCAACATGACTGACCACGTGCACCCAGCTATCGTCTCGGACTGTTCGGCTTCCCCAACGCAGCCGGGCTTGATCCCAAGGAGCAAAACCTCGGTTTATTGGATCAGCGCACGGCAATCGAATGGGTCAGGGACAACATTGCCGATTTCGGTGGTGATCCGAGTCGCATTGTTCTCTGGGGTCAGAGTGCAGGCGCCACGTCTATTTCGTATCACCAGTTCGCCTACGACGAGGATCCCGTTGCCATCGGGTTCATCCAGTCCTCGGGCTCCCCGTTCATGCCAATTGGAACCGCCGACGCGACGCACTCCAGCTTCTCGTCTTTGGCCGCTGCGTTTGGATGCCGGGGCGCAGACGAGCTCGACTGCCTGAGAAAGGTTCCCTTTCGCGATCTCCAAACCTACCTCGGCCAAGCAAGAAACCTGACTTTCAACGTCGTCGTCGACGAAAGGACCAAGTTCTCGGACTATGCGGAGCGACTGTTGAGTGGCAAGGTCGCCAAAGCAGTAAGTGCTGACCACTTTATGCTCTGATCAAAGGAGACGGCTCTAAAACTGTATCAACAGCCCGTCATCATCGGCTCGACCCGCGACGAATGGAGTATATTCCCCTGGCCCCCAACCCCTCCCCCCAACGGGAGCGACGTCCGCGCAGACAACTTTTTCGGGTGCCCTGCTCATTACGAGACCGGCCTGCGTAACCTAGCCGGCCTCAAGACCTACCGGTACATGTACTCCGGCAACTTCACCAACATCATGCCCGGCGGCGAAGGCGCATTCCACTCCGCAGAGCTTCCGCTCATATTTGGAACGCACGACATCGCCCGAGAAAAATCGACACGGTTCGAGTACGAAGTCAGCGACACAATGCAGGACCTGTGGCTTGCTTTCGTCGAAGATCCCGCCGACGGATTGGCCAGAAGCGGCTGGGACGCCACGCCGTTGGGAGGACTCAACACGACGCAAGTGGGTGTCGAATTTGGTAATCGCAACGACGTGGTGGTACAGCCATTCTCATGGACCTCGTGGCAAACAGCGTGCAGCAATAGTACCGTTGCATAGGAAATGTTCCTTCTGGTATTCTTACATAGTGTGGAGGATCGAGGTATGCGTCAAACGCAGTTTCTTGCCCATACTTTGCTCATGTACATGCAAATATCTGAATAGAGCACGACTTTCGACATAATGGTACCGAGTTCGTGCTACAAACTTCGTGGTCAGCCTGCGCTCCATTTTGGTATCCTCCGTTTGTAAGTAATCGTACTTGGAGCATCTAGACGCTCTGGGCTTCTCCCGTGTAAGAATTCAAGCTGCTCTGGGTCCTCTGTCTCGCAGGTGAGAACGGGAACTGTGCAGATCATTCATTACGTTCCCCGTTATTGCTGCAGACATTTATCATTTCGTGGTTTGGAGCCACAGAAAATTTCCGGGGCTGTTTGTTACGCATCCCAATACGTGGGTACATATAACGAGAAGTTCATCAGTCTGTCTCATCGCGACTCCTTTACTGTTCCAGGCTGGGGGGGGGGGGGGGGGGCATTCTGCAGCACGCCTTCTTGGAACCAGACGAGGGATTTCGAAGCTTTGAAGTACCATATCGCCTGTCTGTCAGGGTAGGACATGGCTTTTGGTCTGGAAACCGTTGGCATCAGTTCAGCGGGTATTTGAGGGCCAAAGGTACAAGACTTTTAATCACTTCCTACGTGTAGTCAGGTAGAATTGTTATGTGAAATGGTTTATTTCTGGATATCCATCCATGAAAATCAAGTTTAAATATGTACAAGAAGTTGGAAGCGACCATTCCGCGAAAAGAGTCCCGCGGCCGTCGTCGGCGCGTTGACTATCGTCTGCCGTTGCACCTTTATCTATACGTTGTCTTCAGAGTCTCGACCCGCCGATTGAGATTGTCCCTGGTTTAACGCCTGCTGTGGTTGGAGAATGGACTCTCTCTCTCTCTCTCCAGCCCCCCCGAAACTCCAAAAGACAAAACCCAGAAAGCACGAATTTCAGAAAGAGTCGTTGTGACCCGACGCTGTTTCCTGCCACACACCCCTTTCCCAAACCCCTTTGGCTGAATGAAGACATTCATCGACCCCTCTGCTTAGCCGGCTTGTAGACGCGAGGAGCAGGGGTCTTGCCGCTGTTGGGGCAAGCATCTCCGTGTCGCTGCACGAGGGTCACGTTGCCGCTCGCGTCGGAGACCTCATAGGTCGGGCAGTTACACTGGGTTCCGGACATGTTGCGAGTTGGCTTTGGCCTGTCAGGCACCATGATTAGTCGTTTTGCGTACACATGTCAGACGAGGTAGGGTTTTACGTTGAGAACACCAGGTGACGCGAACTGATATGTGACGGAGAAACGGACTTGGAACGAGGTTCGATTTGTCGTGTACAAAGTGATGTCTGCCGAGTTCGATACGATCTTCAAAAAGAAACCGTCGAAATACAACACTCGTGGAAGGTATATTTTCTTTTATGATGCGATTCTTGATGATTGTTGAAGAAGCTGATGGTGGAATTTATTTACGAGATTGAACAACCACCGGCCGGGGAAATCAACATCTTTTGAAGTCCCAGATGTCGAGGCGCGGGATAGAGTCTGAGAACATCTTCATGCCTCATTCTTGGTGCTAAGGCTACGACAAGGCAGTTCAAAGGCCATTTCGTGCGGCGAAGCAAAATGGGCCAACCCCAAAGTCGACCACGAAGAGGGAAGTCTGCTCAACTGGAACAACAGAGCCCCAGACCGGGGCCCAGATGAACACACGGAGTGAACCGTCCTGTTGGGACGACCATTTTTTTCGCCGTTGCAAGGGAGAAACGAGGGGGGAATTTAGATTAACGTGAGAGTGTTCACCAACAGACCGGGGCGACAAATGACTTCATTTCAGGACCGAAAAACGGAACCAACAAGAGAAATCTACAGGAGTTCGTTCTGTTGGTGGCGCAAGCGGACACGGCTGAGAGTCAGGGTTCCTGGTTCAAGAGACAATGGGCCCTCGTTAGACCAATCAGGTCACCGAACCGGGCTGTTGGTAGTCGACCAACAAGTCGTCAATGGATCGGCCATCCACGATGAGTCGCATTGTTGGTTGGTCACTTGAGAGAAAAGTCCAACGACGCCAATGACCTCTGAAGAACCTCGTCGACGAACGGCGCAGCAACTCTCGAAGCAGGTTCAGCCCCTCCCATGGTAATAAAACCAGTAAGGCCTCCTTGTCTATGCCTTGCCCATACAATACTTGCGCGATACAGTCGTGGCCGGGGCTCTTCTTTGTCGCGGTGAGTCACCTCCCGCAACGGCGTCGCCACTTTGCGAGTGCAGAATCCGCAACAATCCAAGGTTCCCCGAATCTGAGGAAACATCGATAATGTGCAGAAAAATAGAATTATCAAATAATCTGTTAGTTTTCTCACTGACCAATTCTAGCCGTATGGACCTAGAAGCCCGTCATCGTTTGCAACATGTCCTACCAGAACCAACAACAAATGCCAAGAGGCCAGCCCTAAACCCATGTCTTCGGTGCCTCCCCCCGCCCCCCTCCCAATCACAAACCCGCTTTGGAACTAGGGGACGTCGCACACACATAGGTATTGACAGGCCTACTTATCCGTACATCGAACCAATCAACTACTCACCGGCATGATGCCAACAAATTCAAATTTCGTCCATATTGAGGTATGCGTGGGATCAATCAAGTACACTTCCCGACTTTGCAGCAGATAGGCTTTTCAGCGACAAGGCCTCCTCACAATGCTCCATCCACAAACGAACCAATCATATCAAGAGCCCACGAAAGACGCGGCTAAACAAACGACCGAGATGGCAATTCACAGCGATCCGTGAATTCTGCCGCACCTTCTTTTCCTGGTAAGGTACCTTACATTACAGACATAGGAGTGGGGCCTCTCGCGTCTCCGCTCCCTCTGCAAAAGGGCCCAGAACACCCGCTCACCGCGCAGACTAAACCTTACCCGAGGATTGTTACCCTCCTTTATCCGAGCCTCTACTAAAAGTTGAACTGACCTAAGGGATGTGGTGGATTATAACTAATTTGCAGTTGCTCCAGTATATCCACAGCAATTAAACCCTAAGGGCTTAGGCTCAAATATACTTAGTAGTAATTTAATTTGGGATTAAATAGAGTATAATTCCTACTAAGTTTTCTTTTATATATTAACTATATAATACTATATAAAAAGCCTTATAATTATTATTCTACTACTTAATATATTCTAATAGAATAAAACTAAGGAGATATTTCTAATTTTTCCTTAAAAGAATAGTAAATTTAAATTAAGTAGTATATTATTAAATAATAATAATTCTAATTATAATTTTAATAATAATAAAAAGGGATTACTTAAGGAATTAGTAGAAGAAATATTATTAAATTTAGTAAGATTTCTTAATAATATAGTAAATAAAAATATTAATTTAAAGAAAAATAGTCTAAGTCTTAAGAGTATATATTATTTCTATTTACTTTCCCTAAATTAAATAAATAAGTATAAGTTAAAGGAAATATATTTTAAACTTAAGAAGTCCTATATTTACTCTCTATTCCTAAAATACTATAAATATTACTTAGAGGAATAATATATATTATTCCTATAAAAGTACTAAGTAATAAGGAATATATAAAACTATAGGAGTTTATATAATACTATATTAAAAGACTTAGACCTACTAATTAAACTTTATATATTATTATAGGGGGTACTCCTATAATATAATTAACCTTTAAGTATACTAATAATTATATATACTTATATCTAACTAAGAATTTTTAGAATATAACCTATATATTAGTAATTAATACTCTTTATAAGTACTAGAGATTTATTATAATAGAGATCTTAATACTTATAATAAGAAAAAAGGTAATTAAGTATAAGAATACTTAAGAAAAAGTATTTAAAATATAAAAATTTAATTATTTAGTTAAGCTTTTATAATAAAGTATCTATTTAAAAGATGTATAGTTTATTAACTATTTATAAATACTTATAAACCTATTATTAAGAGCTTATTTTATAGTTAATTTATAAACTTTAATTAAATTTATATTTATTATATTAATAAACTAATTAGTAAGAGGGATTAATCTAGTATAAACTATTATTATAGTATACTTACTCTGGATTTTAAAAATAAGTTTATTATTATTAAAGATATTCTATATAATAATTATTATAATAAAGAGGAGAAAATATACTCTTTCTTTATAAGAATATTATAGAAAAGGAAAATATATAATAAGTCTAAATATATAATTTAAAAATAATTACTAATTTTAATAATTTTAAATTATTTATATATAAGTAATAATATAAGGTTTACTAAGATTAATTATAAAATTAAATTTAGTTTTATTATTCCTCTTTTACTAGAGATAATACTATAGATAATTTTAGTATTATATAGTATATTAAAACAAGCTAAGGACACTATAGGAGCAAAGAATAACAAAACTATACACACTTACACATCTATATAAGAGTATTATAGTATTGCAGTTTTACACCCATAGGCCTTAGAATAAAGGAAAAGAGCTTAAAACAACTGGATACATCATTGCAGACGCAATCCTAAAAGATCTAATTAAAAGAATAATAATTCGCTGAGAAAACTAAACTTAAACTACTGTGTTGCTTGTGCTATTGTGCTGATGATGATGCTAACTCTATCTCTGTCCCTCCGTGGGATTCTATCTATAATAAATAACTGACTAAGCTGCTTAATAAGTCTCCTTATAATGGTAGATCTCACTGCCCTGTCTTAATATATTAATATATTCTACCTCCTATAGGAAAAGTACTACTAAATATTACTACTAGAATTATAAGAGTAATTTAAAGAATTAATTAATTATATATAATACTTAATAAGAACCTAATTTTAAGAAATATAAAGACTTTATTAACTTAAAGTTTTAAATATATTTAAGAAATTAAATAAACTATAAGACTTTATTTAAAAGTATAAAAAATAATACTTTATAAATATTTATAAAAGTTTTATTAATAATAATTATTTTTATATAATTATTAAAAAATAATAATTACTTTAATTCCTACTTAGAGTATTCTATTTTACTATCTTCTATAATTACCTTATATAAGAGAAAAAAGAAAGCTAGGTAAGAGATATAAAAATTACCTATAATAAACTAAAACTAATAAAATAGTAGATTTAATACTTTATTAATAATAAGTATTATTAAATAGTTATTTACTTTTATTTATAATAAGTCTAGTAATAGACCCTTACTAATATAAATTACTTTATTTTAAATATAAACTATAAATAATTAAATTATTTAAATAAAGTTAAAATTATTTAGGAATAACTTAGTAATTAATTATAAAAAGGTAAAAATAATAATTATTTAATAACTTTTAATTAACTTAATTTAATAATTCCTCTAATTTAAGTTTTTATTAATAGTAAAATATAATATATATACTATTATATATTTACTTATATTTTCCAACTTTTTAGAGAAAAGTATAATACTTAAATTAAGTAGAAGTACCTACTTCTAAAAATAATAACTAAGGCTAAAAAATAAGCTAGTATAATTAGTATAATTACTAATTAGGATTAGGTATATATATAGGGTAAGGCTATTATTAAATTGAATTAGAATTAAATTTAGGCTAATTTCTACTTTAATAATAGAATATTAATTACTAATACTAATTTATTCTAGGACTAGTGAGATAGGGCAGGGCGTTAGCGCGCCCGTGAAAGCCGCGATTACGTAAGCCCACACGCATATAAATATGCACTCGCGCGCACAGTTTAGTTTCTAGCAATTTAAGTAGTTTTCACCCTTCTTTTCACTTCATTATGAGGGCCTTCTGGGTATAGTTTTGTTGTTTGCACCCATAGGGTCCGCACCCCATTTCAATGGTATCCCAGAGGTGGATCTCTCTTAAGTATCCCTCTAAAGGTGCTTGAGAGAGGTACACTTCTATACTGTACAAATGGGCCGCCTTCAACACACAACACCACGTATTATCCCTACCACTAGACGAGATATACGGCCAAGTTACGCCCAGTTGCGCGCCCTCTGCAGCGCCCGCCAATACGCCATTATTGGGCCCTTCGCTGCGCCCAATACTGTGCGCTCGCTGCTTATTATTATTATGCTTGTTTTGCT
>JAXISO010000314.1:0-42358 GCA_036785465.1 Colletotrichum agaves | reverse complement strand
ATTCTCTTTATTTTTAAACTTCTACTTAAATTAGCCCTAGTACTTAACTTTATATTAAAATTACTCTTTTTCTAACTCCTTATTACTTAAGGGGTTATTATTACTCCCTAGATTCTTATTTATATTACTTATAAATAATTTAATCTTTAAAACTCTTATAGGGGTATTCCTCTTCTAATTTAAATAATTCTACTAAATATAACCTACTTTATTATAATTATAATATTTATAAAAATCTTTTTAATATTTTAAATTACTATTAATAAAGGAGAGGGACCCTATAAAGCCCTAATAATTATACTACTTAATTATAAAATTAATTATTATAATATTCTTATTAATATTATAATCAATAATTCTATAATAGAATACTAAGTAATAATTAATTAGTCCCTTTATATATTTAAACTTCTATATAATATCCTAGACTTTTATAAACTATTTATTATACTTTATAGGGAGCTCTATAGTAATTAAGAACTCCTTTAAATAAGGTACTAGAATAGCCTCTAAGAGGGAAATTTAAATTATATCCAACTAATTATATTTATTAGTCTCTATTAAGGTCTTCTTAAAATAGGGGAGAAAAGTAATAAGTCTCTTATTATTCTTCTACTAAAGTCCTTATAATTAAGTTACTACTTAGAGCTAGTTATTTAAATTTAAGTATATTTAATTTAAGTATATTATAAATATATTTAAATTATAAGTACTATTTAAACCCCTTATTATATAAAAGATTTTAATTATTTATTAGGGATTAATATTTAAATAAGTATTAATTAAGTACTAGTATTTAAGGTTACTACTATAGAAGTACTTATTAATTTTAAGTTTAGTTTTTATTTACTAAATTTAAATTTAATACTCCCTTTATTTACCTAAGAACTTTAATAAAAGGAATAAGGGCTTCTAATAATAAATAATTACTAAGGGGGGAGTAATATATTTAACTACTTATATAATAGGAGTTATAACTAATATGAAGACTAGGGTATTCTTTATTATAGGGAGAGTAATAAATATAAGTACCTAGGGAAGTACTAGGTGGCTTATTAAAGTAATAGTATTCCTTTTTATTAACTTATTTATTAGTTCTATAATTCTTTAGTAAAGAGAACTAATAAAGTATTCTAATTATTACTAAAGTAATTTATTTATAGAAAAGCCTCCTATAGAGATTTTATAGGGAATATTAATTCCCTCTATTATATTATTTATTATATTATTTAATAGCTCTTATTTATTCTAGGAGCCTAACTTATTAATTAAGTAATTTACTAATAGGGAGCTATATTTAACCCTAATATTATTTATATAGTAAATAAGAACTAAGTTCTAAATATATAAAGAACTAGGCTTAGGCTTATTTAGCCTAAAGAGTATATAAAATACTATTTATTTAGAACTAAGGAGGGAAAAGGGGAGTTTCCTATAATAAATAAAAAGTCTATATATAAGGAGCCTAGTGGGAGCCTACTAGAGGAGTACTAGGTGGGGACTAAGTAAATAAGTATAGGTAAAGCCTAGGCTAATATTATCTAGGTATAGTCTATAATAAATATTAATAATTATAGTCTTAGTTTATATTATTATAAATTAATTAATAAAGTTCTTTTAATTAATAAAGTGAGTAATTAAAGTTATTAAGAAAGATATATTATTATTTAGTCTTAAGAAACTTTAAAAAGTAGAGAGTAGAATAGAAAAAGAAAATAAGTCCTAATAATATTTATTTACTTTATTTAATTAATAGTTAAAGGGGTTAAAAAGAACTAGGCTTATAATTATTATAAAGTAATATATAGTATAAAGGGACTTAGAGAAATATAGTTTATTATTCTAAGAGAGTTAGAGTATAGACTTTTAAGGGCTACTTTATATAGGCTATTATGGAGTAAGGAGTTAGCCTAGATAATAATTATATACTATAGTATATATTGTAGTATATACCTTATAGTGTGAGGTAAATAAGTAAAGCTATTATAATAATAATATAGAAGCCCTTATAAAGTAGGGAGAAGTAGAATTTAATTTTATAGTAGCTAGTATTTAATAAGGCTAGTAAGGCTCTTAATAATAATAATTTTAAGGTAATATTATTATAATAATAAGTAAAGAATCTCTAGGCTTAACTTAATTAACTAAAACCTTTAAAACAAAGTAAGAGTAAAGCTAAATCTTAATAAGTAATTTATAAGAATTAAGGAAATTATAAAGGTTAAGTAGTAGGTTAAAGTAGCCTAAAAGACTAAAACTATATACTTAGTTAGGTTATATATTAATAATATAACTTAGAAGAAAGAGTAGAATACCTAGTTTACTAGTTAGTACTTTAAATCTTAAGTATATTTTACTATGAAAAATTAATCCTAAATTCTTATAATATAATAATAAGTATGGAATTAGTTCCTAAATTATGTGATTGGGATGGGTATAGTATTAGTTGAGTGGGGTGGGGTCTTACCTTATATAATTAGGTATTATAAATAAGAAGTTACTACTAATTAATATTATAAGTTTATAGGAATTATATAAATATAAAGAGATTTTAGAAGTTTAATAAACTAATAAAAGAAATAACTCTATAAATAAATTTACTAAATAAGTATTAAACTTAGAACTAGAATAACCTATTTTAATAAATATACTTAGAATATAAATATAAGTATATATTAAATAATAAGGGAAAGCCTAAGAATAATTAAAATAAGTATTTTCTTTATTTATTAAATTCTATTTTTAATAAGAAATTATTTCCTAAATTTATTTATTTCTTATATAAAAGTAATAATTATAATTAGTTATATATATTATTTACTTCTTAATAAGAAGAGAAGTCCCCCAGCTTACCCAGCTCCTTGCAGAACGAGTCAATGGCGTTGTCCATACGCGAGTGCTCCGTCCCACGCCCCTGGTTGTAGCAGCTGACTTTGTTGCCCATCGGGTTGCCCGATTTCAGAGGCGCCGGTACAGGCACCGCCTGCGTTGGCCGGACCGGTGTGGTTGTCTCCGCCGCCTCGGTCGTCGTCCTCGTCACGGTGGGGCAAGCGACCTTGGCGTCTTCGCCCATCTCGTCGTACGGGTCCTCTGGATCAAAGTCGGGGTCGTCCATCGTGCCATAGCCCAAGGGGTTGTTGTTGTTGCGCAGATACGCGTAGTCGGCGTAGCCGCGCTCCTTGACGTACGGGTTGTACCCTCCGCCTTGAACGACCTGGACAGCCCTCTTCGGCCAGCTTCCCATGGTGGGCGCCCCCGCGATGGGCCAATCGAGCTCGGGAGTGTTGGGAACGGGACATTGATGGTAGTCGAGGTGACAACACCACCTGGGCCTTGATACGTCACGGCGGGCCAGGCAGGAACCGTGGCCGGGACCGGCCAATACTCAGTGAAGGGAGCATCGACTTGACGTTTCTGCCTGGTCTGTCGCGCTGCAACTTTGCTAGCAGTCTTGAGAGTTGCCACCTAGAAGACCCATTACGAAATGGTGAGAGAGGCTTTGGTGATGGCCGTCGACCACGTCCCCTGGGTGATTGTGAGGATGGGCAAGTCTGGGCACGTCAATGGTGCTTGTGGAGCTGGTCCAGGGTCCAGAGCGGCATCTTGACCACGCATGGCAGTGCGCAGGTGAAACGCGGCGTCTCCATGGCCTATATCTTGGGGTCGAGGTCGATCCAGATAATATCTTGGAACTCCTTGTCGCTGCTGACGTCCAACACTGAGACCAGCGACCAGTGAGGGTGCTGCTCGACATTGAGGTTATCGAGAGCCGAAATGCCGACACTATTCATCACGGCTATGTATTTTGCCCTGCTAGTAATAAAACTCTGTTATTGGACATTAGTGTAGTTCGCTTTAAATAAAATAAGT
Source organism: Colletotrichum agaves (assembly GCA_036785465.1). Lineage (NCBI taxonomy): Eukaryota > Fungi > Ascomycota > Sordariomycetes > Glomerellales > Glomerellaceae > Colletotrichum > Colletotrichum agaves. The sequence continues at coordinate 38,488 of JAXISO010000314.1, read as the reverse complement.
ACCTTTTGGTAGTTATACTAACTAATGCAAGTTTGGGTGTATGTTGAGAACTAGGTATAAATGCCTGCTCTAGTGATGAAGATGTTGGCATAGCTGCGCATTATCATAGCCTAAGACTAGTTATAACCATTGAACTTATCTCTAGTAGTGCATTTATAGTCTAGGCCTCCTATGATAGATTAACTATATCTTGGAAAGGGGCTAGGGATTAAGGTATGGGTTAGTAGTAGGGGGACTTAGTCTGGATAAGACTACTAAAGATATTATGTATATAGTAGAAGTTATATTAGTAGAATATAGTATACTTGGAAATTATACTATATAGCTAGATAGGTCTTATGCTCTTGACTAGAAGGCCGTGTGCAACATAAATTGAAGTCTGAACTATTGGGTTGGTGGTGTCCGCAAGATTGGGATCATCAATTATGTAGTCGGCAACCTAGAGCCACATGTCCTTGAACTTGATGCAGAGGATGTGATATGCATCATTAAGCTAGCTGTGTTATATCCCTGAGCAATCCCAGAAGTCAGAGCCGGATACTCTGTTAGTGTGAGCTTTGTTCCCGTAGCGCCGCCGATGCGGATGTGGATATCCTAGAGCGCGGTAAATCCAGTACTCGCGGCCTTAATATTTCACTGGATGAGGATGGCACCGGTGGTTGGACTGCTAGTCATCATAATAATATCCTGAATCTCAATGTTACTAACATCCCCTAGGTTTCCAACTTTAATAAGAACCTTGGGTGTCTTCACGTCCCCGAAAAAGACACCCATAATAACTAGCTTGGACCTGGTCTCTCCTACAATCTTTGAGCCGCGTGGAATAGTAATAGTACTAGTAAGGATATAGGACCCAGTATTAATAAATAAAATCTTGCCTAAGCTAGAGTATAGGGCATTTTGAAAGGTAATTGTGTTGTCTGTGATGCTATTGCTATGAGCTCTAAGGTTATTGATGTGGATAAAGTTACCCGCAGAGCTGCTCTCATACTGTGGCTGGGTGTGTTCATAGTACCCCCTCCTTAGTGTCCAATAACCTAGATGAATATTTGAACTTGTTAAAGCTCCCACTTATAGAGAACTAATGGTCTGTCTAAGGTAGACGGTACCAAGAGCCTAGTAGTCAACATTAGCTGAGGATGTGAGCAACATTTTGCTACTAGTATTAGCCACAGCCTTACCCACACCTGAAAAGGCCACGTTTTTGATAATGACACTAGTGCTACTGGACCCCGGCACTGAGTTAGCCGGCAAAATAAGGACTGCGGCCCCAATATTCTGGAAGCTGGAATCGTAAAAGGCGGCGGAGCCCACGGAGCCACTGCTGCCAGTCTCTTCTAGTAGGCGGAAGCCGACGTTAACGTTGGTCATAGTGATGGTGATCTGTACACTAGTAGCGCAGCCGTCGAAAGTCATGCGCTGCCTGGTGAACTGCTGTTCGCCTCCACTGCTGTTCTCTGCGAAGATGTTGTACTAGTTCTTGTTTCCCACTGTAGTGATGAGTTCCACGTTTTGGATACTAGTCGCCTGAGCTACCTGCCAGTGAATACTAGTTATATTTTGTATTGCCTTTATCTTGGAGATATTAATATGGATGTTGTGGATCTGGCGGTAGAAATTAGCCGTGTTAATATACCACTGCTTATAGCTGCTGTCGGGGTTCCTCATGCTAATGTACTCGTCTGAAGATAGGACTCCCAGTCCGACGAAGCTACTGCCTGCCACGATTGTCGGTCTGTTGTTGGTGTTACTGATAACCTGCGTTCCGAAGGGCATCGGTACTGACAAGGACACAAGGTAGGTGCCTGGAGGGAAATAGATAATGGCGTACTTCAGGGTTGAAACATTGCACTTTTCACTACAATGCCTTCCGTCGTCCATGGCGCGCTTGATGGCTTTGGTGTTGTCCTGGGGTTCATGTTAGATGGGATATCCATGTTATGACTCCAGAGCAAGATGAACATACCGTCAGTCCGTCGCGAACGGCGCCGTAGTCGAGAACATTGTGGAAGATCTACGAACCAGGTAAGATTAGCTTTAAGCTGATGGATAGTGTGACTGTTTCTTTTCTTAACTTGTAATTGGCATCATTGCCCCATGGGATAGTGCCCTTGCGATCGAGGTGCTCTATCCAGTAGGTACCCGACGTTGCTCTTTTGACCTGGCGACGTCTAGCACTGGCCGCGGTGAGATTGCCCGTCAAGCCGGCGGAATCCACCTCCGAGAGCAGTGCGGCGGCGGTGGCGATGGTGTCAGTGATTTCCAGCAGTTGGGGCGCGACAGCATCACTCCCGTCGATTACCGTCTGTCGACGATGCCTCCCCGCGCCGCCGTTCAAAACCGTGCCCGGCTTCAGCGAGTACTTGTTCCGGATCGGTTTCGCGAAACGGGCCTTGTTAAGGACGGCGCTCCGGTCCATGGCTTCTCGCACGATGCGGCGAGCCTGCTCAATGTCTTGGGCGGATACATTTCGGAGCAGCGGCAAGACGACGTCGGTATTGCCGGAAGTTGAGGTCGAGGAGCCGTTGGATGGAGATGCCCCTGCGCGCTCCCGGATGTTGACGCCGGTGTAGTTCAAGACGTGAGCTGCTGGCTTCGCTCGTCTCCTCACCTGCTCTTGTTCGTCATCGACACCCTGTCGTCTTTGTCGTCTTGATTATCATCATAAGTCCAATCTTGGTCAGCATCACCTTTTCCGTCCCACGACCGGTAGTTCAGGCTCAAGTCGCCCACGGAGCCAAGGCCTCCCGAAACAGATAGGGCAGGCATGTCTGCGGTGGTGTCGTTGACGAGAACCTCATGGTACATGCTATTCGGCATCGAGTCCATTGCAGCTAGTACATCCTCGCCAGTGACCATGTCAGCCCAAGTGGGAGCGAAGGGATCAGTCGCATTCTCAGCAGAACGCTTGGCCTGCGGAAGGGCGATCGTTTTGGTGAGCACTGTACCGTCCCAGATAACGACCCAGGCAGTGGCTGGGCAAAGGGGCTCGTTGACGAGACGGAGCTGGAAGGAGAGGATGCTGTCGTTCGGGTTGTACTTGGGATAGATGTTATGGGCGCGCATCGTGTCTGGGCCGGAATCGCGGCGGCCTCGGGGGAGTTGAAGCCGGCGCCGCCCTCGATCCAGGTGATGGGCGGGAACTCGTTACACGAATACTGGATCTTGGATTCCTCGATGAGGTTTCCAAAGCTATCGTACTGGTTCGCGAGCCCATTAACGGTTGTTCCGGGTTTGAGAAGGTGAGTGTACTACTAGCCATTGTGACGCATTGGGTTCTGCTGGTTAAGCTCGGGATAACGCCCGTTCTTGGCCTATCTGTTCTTGCCCGTGTGATACACCCTGTTGCGCTGCTTGCCACTGTGTCTTCTTTTGCCAGTATTGAGGTTATAGCTGAAGTGGAAAGCAAAAGCCCGGTTCTGTCCTTGAGCCGTGGTGAAGTAGGTGATGTTATTGGTGCATATCTCCAGCATTAAATAATAGTTGGAGACAAGGAATAGCGAAACGCTTCCAAACTTAATAATATCTTGTAGAGGATTATTTATCATAGGCTGCTAGTCCTGTATTATGCTGTTTGGGGTGAGGATAGGATAATAACCCTGGATGAACTGTGTAGTTGCTAAGTTCTGCTGTTGAGAATAAAAGAGTAGAAGAACGAGAGTTGCGAGGACACAGAGAAACAGTTAAGCAGCAGCCATCTTGCGACTCAGTCAAGCCACCAGAGAGATAGAGAGAGATAGAGATAGAGAGAGAGAGAGAGAGAGAGAGAGAGAGAGAGAGAGAGAGAGAGAGAGAGAGAGAGAGAGTGTGTGTGTGTGTGTGTGGATGATGGTGCAACTCAGAGCAAAAGAGTGAGCTCATCCGTTGTTGACTTGGAATACGGAACAGCCAGCAAAAAGCCTCACTTATATCTACGATTTCCCTCCTCCGTTGTGTCTTTCTCCCTCGACTACTCATCTCAAGGCCATATCCACAACCGCATGTTGCAAGGAGCACAACAACAATCCATGCTGACGAGCTGCCAACAAGGGGTCCGAAGATCCACAACGAACGGGCATCTGTGAGAAAGTACACTTAAGGCCGTGGAGACAATCTCCAAGGCTCGCTGGTTCGGGCGGCATTCCAATGTGCTTCTCCTCCTCGAATAACGGGCTCACGGATGAAAAGGGATCGAACCGAAGAGGGATCCGGGTGGCCGCTGCGGGCCTCAGTTCGGTAACGCCTCTTGCGCCTACGGGAACCTCCCCTGCTGCAATTCGGAGACGTGAAAGTGCGGCGAAACATAGTGAGAACTCACATCCGTCCGGAACTGATGTCCGGAACAGATGAAGATACAAAGGCTGACCGCGGCGCAATGTGTGTATAGCGACGACTACGCCGCCGGAACCTGCTTCGAGGGCCTCTGCCCCGGGGATGCCGTGTACAGTACGGACGGTACATGCGGGATCGAGCACGGGAACCGGCAGTGCGCCGGCAAATGGGGCGACTGTTGCAACAGGAACGGCCGGTGCGGCACCGGTCCCGATTATTGCGGTCCGGATACGTGCCAGATGGGCAACTGTGTCGTTTCCCATGTCCCCGGACCGACCTCTCCTCGTTGCCCTTCACACTCCCGCTGGGGGATTCGACGGCGAAACCGACGTCGGCGGCGGAGTCGACCTCTTCAACGGCTGCTTCCACCACCACCACCACAACGGCCGCGTCTCCCGCTTGCACCGCCGGCTCCAGCGCCCCGGGCATCTCGGATAACCTGAAAGGCCTGTGTTCGTACAGTTGCGACTTCAATCACTGCCCTGCCGGCGCATGCGTCTGCACCGGGCCCGCTGCAAAGCCAGCCGATATACCGGAGCTAACAGGACGCCACGGCTGTCCAGTTTATACCGTCACCGACGACCTGGGATATCACGCGGACCTATGCGAGTTTACCTGCAGTCATGGGTACTGCCCACCTAGTGCCTGCAAGTACTGCTGAGAAAGGTCGTCCATGTCGGCCTGCATTCCCGGGGGCACCGTGAGACGTTGCCTAATGGTGGGCACACGTCTGCTGACCCCGGTGGTGCTTTTGTACGTCTTTGTATTGATCAAGTAGAGTCTGAATATCCATGTCTGCCTGCGTATGTGTCGAAAACGCTCCTCTTCGCAACATTCACCGGGGCTGTTCAGGGAAGTACATATATTGGTAGTTGGGCTACTCAGGCTCGCCAGGCCTGCAAACCGCCCTCAAAAAGTCCTCAAGATCCTTGCCCACGGGCTCAGGCGTCTGAATCACACCGACCTGACGGAGAAAACGAGTCTCGTCCACAAACCACAATCCTCAGAGAGTCGGGCAGGGTGAAATCCACCGCCAGGTTCCTGTAGTCGTCCGGTGCCTTGTCGTTAAAGACGTTATCAGCCCTTGCGATATCCTCACGCAGGCCCATCAACCACGGGTGTAAGGGGGAAAGATAGTCGTGAACCGTAACGGAGGTATCGGAGGCGTTGACGACGAGGGGCTGCGCCTTCTTGGGCCTGTCCGTGTTGCAACACCGAAGAAGCTCCGTCTCTCCAGATGAGCGTCTTGGGACATAGTTGATGGAGTTCTTAACCCGGGTATTACTAGGGCGCCATTTCCTGCAATCAATTCGGCTATAGAATACAGGGACAGGTGCTGAAGCACCTACGTCTAGGTATGGGCTTCTGGATAGTTGCATATCTCCAACATGCATAGAGGCTGTACGATTGCGCGTAACCCTTTATATGCATATGCGAGGTGAAGATGGGGCTAATGAATTTTGTCTTGGTCCAGGCGTCCTCTGACCCCCTTTGGCTTAGCGCCATCATCACCCCGCGCAACGGTGCATAACGTGGACCTGATGCATTCCACTTCTTTTTTGTTTCCCCGATGCACTATTGTGAAGACCGCATTCCCGTCACAACCAACGACGAGAGTGACGACAGCGACGACAGTGACGACAGCGACGATCGCGAAAGCAACGATCGCGACAGAAACCAAAACGTCGCAGCCTTTTCGACTCCAGATTGTTTTGGTTCACCCAAACACATTAACCGTCGAACCGCGGCCCGCTGTAGATGCCCCATCCTGCCTCGCAGCCGTACGTCAGGGCCTGGATTGAGAATCTTCCCGCCTTCAACCCCGACCTCGACCTCGACTTGCAAGCCTCGCAGCCCTCCCAAGACGCAAAGCGCAGCAAGCGACGCCGCTCCGGAAGCCCCAGTCCATGCGCGCCTTCGAAGCGTCGACATCTTCCGAGCCCTGCGAACTCGGCCGGGATGTCCCAATCCCCCACGAAGCGATCCCACGATGACGAAGCGGAATCGTCCAGCGTCGCATCTTCGTACCTGGACAACGACCGCACACCTCGGTCTAAGAAGACGAAGGTGCCCCCGCCCTGGGGCCTTCCGCTCAGGGCCACGTCCTCCCGCCGGAGCGGCTCCTCCTCGCCCCGGAAACAGAGCCGATCCGCCGTCAAGAATGCGATTTCCCGACAGTACAGCAGCAAGGAGGTGCCCGAGGCTCTCAGGACTATTTGGAAAGTTATCGGCCGATATGACAAGGGGGTTGGCATCATAGGGTACTCGGAGAAGGTATGCTATCTGCTGAATGGTGGCCGGCTAAGGTACTTCCCGCTGACTACCTATCCAGGACGCCGTCGAAACTGCCCAGGAAACAATTCCGGAGTACGAGCAGGACGTCTTTGAGAGCTTCTTCTACGAGGACCAGCCCGGCGCTCGCACAGCCCTCGGCCCCACGCCTTCCGTTGACGTCGTCCTCAACATCGTCGAACGGGGCATGTGTTGTCGCAACGAGCAGATGGACGAGGCGGGCTGGAACCAAATCGTCCACAGCCGCATCCTCGAACTCGCATTTGCGAGCCTTTGGCAGAACACGCAAGATCTCATTGCGGCAATCCCATGGTAATTCTTACACCCTCCAACCCGGATCCCTCCCGGCCGTGGCTGACTCTTCTCTAGTACATCTGCTGGCATCATCTCCGAGTACGCCGACGCCGGCGGCCGAAAAATCGACTTTTGCGCGTGTATATGCCCTGAGGCCCTCGCCGCTACCGCCATAACCACCATCCGCGACCAAGACCTCCTGGCCAGGGTCTCCATCAACCACACCGATTTCCCTCCGCTCCAGGCCCGCCCAATCGCCCTCAGCATCGAGACTAAGATTCACGGGGAGGGGTTGAGCAGCGCCGAGACGCAGCTGGTGACATGGCATGCGGCACAGTGGCGGGTGTTGGACCGGCTCGTCACACGGGCGGAGCCGCGGGCGAAGCTGCCCGACTTCCTACCAGGGATCATCATCCAAGGTCACGAGTGGTCGTTTGTGGCGAGCACGAAACGAGGCGACCAGGTGGTTCGTGCAATTGCTTCCATGTTGTGTCCCTGTATAGATAAGCTGACTGACTCGACGCAGACCCTATGGACGAGTCAGCACATTGGATCGACCGCAAAGGTCACGGGCGTCTATCAGATCGTCTGTGTGCTGCAGTATCTCAGAAACTGGATCGAGACCGAGCACTGGCCCTGGTACAAGAAAGACGTGTTGCGGCTGTCGGAGACCTGATTCGGAACTTTCCGCCCACGCATCGCGGTTCCTCCTAGGGTTGTGCTGCTGCGTCCGCTTTGCGGTCTGCACGCCGGCCCGCCCGGCAGCACCGGAGAACCCGGTCTGGTTCCCGGCGCAAAGGGCCATCCAGCTTGCAGAGAATGGTTCGCGGCATGCGAGCATCCATCAAGGGGTCAGAGTGTCGAGTTCGACGGTGCTCTGAGCCAATGCGGTGTGCCGGTACGTGACCTGCTTCGGGCAGCGCCTGGTTAGGATCTATGCCGACGAACCCGATTTCCCAACCTCGGCCTGGCATTGTGTCTGTGATTACAGGTATTAAGGATTTTGAAGTTCGGGTGTACGACCCCCAAGTACGTTGCAAGATAGACCATGATACCTATCGCTGGTAGGGTCTTGGGGCGGCGGAACGGTGGGTCACGAACATGACTGATCATTCTTGAGAGAGGAATCTGTGGGGGAGCCAGTATTCGCCTTCGGCCACTACTTCACAGTGTTATTACGATATCATGACGCTGCGCTGCCATCAAATACGGACCGGAGCAATGCAATTCTCTTCCCATGACACATTAACCGTTCATGTTGTGCGTATGGTTCTTCATGGCAGCACCAGGATGTCTTGATGACAGCCTCGTGACCGTGACCCTGCTGGCACTTCGAAGAGCAGTTGTTATCTGATCTTTTCTCCTACCTCTTTGCTCAAACGTCCGTAGAGCGTGTTTTGCAGGCCATCAGAGAGGGCGTCGTCTTGGTACTGTTCTGTTCACGCGCGAAAACCTGCCTCTCCGTTACCGTCATTGAACTCTGCTGCAGGGCGCAGCATTCGTACGCGAAAAGGCTTGTGTCGCTTGAAAGCGACGACCCTCAAAATCTAAACAAGGCGCTTGAATACTGGTATAATTCCTCAGCTTGGACATTCGCTTCAGCCGCCCATTTCTCGAACGCATCCTTTATACCCAGTGACCAAATGTCAGCCTCCATCTAGGCAACATCCCAACTGTGTTGCTAGAACAGACAAAGCTCAGGCTAGGAGAGGAACCTAGGTGTTAGAGCAATCACTCAGCGATGTAGGGCTGCCCTCCATTGCCCAATCTTGATGATCCCTAAATGCCCGCCGCCGGCTTTCCTCTGGTGCAGGTGCTGAGTATCTATAGTAATCACACCTAGCCCATTCATGGATACCAGGGCTCACCTTCGTGGGAACAGTAGTCAGACTGCCGCCGACGAATGACAAAGGGTTGGCTGCATTGGCTATGATGCAGGAGCTACCCGTATACGGGTAACGAAGGAAGACTTGCTCAGGGGCCTCATGGCGGTGATGGAGGGCCAGTGGATTATTGACGACGGTTGATAGCGCCGTTGTCAACGTCATGTTACGTCGAGTCGTCAATGGCAATATCGGCCTCATTGACTCCCTCGCGCTGGCTTGTACCCGTGCTCGGGACCTGAAGGGAGAGCTAGGCATAGGCTACCCCTCTCCTCGTTGTGGAAAACGAACGCTAGTCGCCCTGGACCATTAAGTGTGGCGAGAGACTAGCTAAGATGTCACGGGCTCGGCTCAGCCTGGTGTCTCTCAACGGCGTCAATTAATTACGAAACCGAATCATGTTGCCATCTTGACGTCCTCGACGACGCAACACCAGATAGCGCAGCCCTTCATGCTACTTTCTGTGTATGAATCAGACTATTCCTCTCGCTAACATCATACAGCGAACTTTCAAAATATCTGATTATAATCTGTAGCAATTAGAAAGCCAAGGACTTAAGGAGAAGCATAATAAAAATAAAGCCCTTAACACTTTTCCATTATAAAATAAGGTTAACAATTCAGAGATTTTACATGTGCTTTGCTATTTAAAACCGTTGGAAAATAGCAAAGCACATGTAAAATCTCTGAATTCTTAACCTTATTTTATAATAGAAAAGTGTTAATAATGCAAAGGGAGAACGAACTTAACTACTTGTTAAGACACATACCAAAACGGTGAAAGGCATGACACCGAGATACATTCAATACCCCGCGATCGCTTTAGTTGTCGAGATTGACACCTCGAAATGCCAAAATACTGCTTCGGGGAACGGTAGACGAATCCGATGAATTGAAAAATGTTGCGCATGAATTTTCGAATAAGTCCTCTGGACAGGGCATTGCGTGCAAGACACATAGTTCCTGGGAGAATCGCCTAACTCGCAACTGTAAAGACAAGCTATCCCTTGTTCTTTGCTCCCATTACAAGGGGAGCTATGGCTACATACCTGTCTCTGGCGCTGAGTTTGGCTAGGCCATAGAGAAACGAGCGTGAAGGTTTAGATCGGAGTTTGCGAAGTTATAACACTCCCAATCTGATCTGCTATGCTGCGAGCGACTTGGCAATCGGTCCAATGAGCATTGTATACATGGGCAGCATGCATTCACAGGCAGGATGGAGTGCCCAACTGGATATCGGAAAGCACATGCAAGCATAGTGCCCGAAGCTGAGATATGTTATGCCATGGCTCAAGACGACGAAAGATACCGGCGGAGAGTTATATACAACAGTTGCTCCACAACTGCAAAATCCGGACGATTGTAGTAAGGTAGGCGCTTCACCTAACGGGTCAAGAATTGAGCGTCTGTCACCAGCTGACACCCCGCAGCTGCTAAGAGAAATTGATTTATCACAGGGAGCTGACAGGCTTCATCAGACAAGGCAACGTTGCCGAGGCTAATGCATCAGCCAGCGGCATAACCGAGTTTAGGATGCACATGCCTGTACATGTAGGGACATAAAGAGGAGTCTTCTAACCTACTAAGATGCAACTCAAGTGTTTGGCGGGCCTCAATTGCGGCGGCCAGCAGCGACAGCAGCACCGAGACAAATTTGCAATACCAGCGCGAAATAAACAGGACCATACTTTTTGATGATGTAGCAAAGTAGCGTTGGTGTTGGTATAGCATACCATCATTAGACGGCAATAGCATGTGAACACTCGCAGAGATGGGGTGAGGTTGATTGGTTGCGATGACTCCAGTGATGGATATCCAGCTCAACATACTCGTTGGACTACTAAGTTTCTCATTCCTTGTCGTCCTTGTCGTCTATGTCACAGTCGCAGCGATTTTGACGGTAAAGACACACTGAGAGGGAAAAGCTGGAGATGTGAGACTGGGAAACCATTCTTGAGGTACCGTAAAACTCCAGAATGGCATTGGCTTCTGTCACTGGCCTGTTCTTGTCTCAGCCTCTCTATCCCGTGCCAGTGGCAGCCATGTCGAATAACTAAAGCTGTAGCCAAGGGGAGCACTATCATGTTATCTTTGGACTTGTAAAGCGCCTCAGTTTATCACCTTATACCTCATCTGGGTGCGACGCTGGAGCTATCAGGCCCAGCTCCCTGTGCCACACCTCGTGATTATGTATTTCATTCACATTGTACAGCAGGAAGCTCTGAAAGAATTGCAGCCAAAGAATCCGCATCAGTCATGGCGGCGCCCTTGGTAAGATTGCCAAACAGGGAGGGAGGGGAAAAGAATTTATTAACAAAAGCCCTTCAGCAAACATATCCCCCAACACCAAAAGCAACACTCTCCCACGCGCCCAAGCCAAGCAAATCACAGAAGAAAAATCAAAGATAAAGCGAATCAGCACCCAAGGCATCCCCATCTCAACACAACAAAACAAAGAAGCACACGAACAGAAAAATAAAAAAAGAAACAAAAATCACAAAAGACGCTCCACCTCGGCCCTCACAACAGACACTACCCATTGATTGATTCTCTTCTGCTTGGAAGCCGAAATACGCCCTGAATACCGCTTCCCAATGCGAGAGCTCGCAGCTCTGAGCTCTGCGGCGTACTCGTCGACGATATCTTCGTTGTGTGCCGCCATTCTCGATTCAGCCTTGCGCCTCAGCGTGGCAGCGCGCTTGGAACCAGGTTCAAGATGGATAGGCGGGTCTGACATTGTCGTTGGGCCATGGGGCTGAGGCGTGGTAGGACGGTTTGGCGCAGCAATAGTAAGAGGAGGTGGAGAGATTGGAGGGGCAAAGTCGAGCAATGGCTCATCACCAAGATTGGTAGTCATGTTGATGTCGTCGTCGTCGTCCATACGAGGCGCGAGCTCAGATAAAGCTCGACCAGTTTCCGGCTCCTCAAGGCGAGTGTCAACAGGCGGGTCGGCATCAGGGAGCTCGGCGTTCTTGTCCTTGCACGGGCGTTTGCGGATGGGAATGCCGTGCGCCATCTTGAAGGCAAGCAGTGCGTCCTTGGCAGCCTTCACGGAGAAGAAGCCGCTGGGACTTGCCCGAATTGCGGCGATCAAGAAGCCAGACCGATCCTCGGACTCATCCTACAAGTCCAAGAGGCTTCTCCCGGGCTCGTTTGCCAACCAGAGATCGGTCAGACTGGCCACAGCCATAATCAAGTCGCGGGGTGGAGAGCTCTCGTCAGCAAGGCAGCCGGGCGGCGCCCATCGGCCGTGCGGTCAGGTGTCCTTCAACCAAAGCATCTTTCCCTGGTAGGCGACATCGCGCCTATTCAGCGTAACGCCCTTTTGCTCGTACGCGCTCACGTCGCGCGCGGCTGTCTCGCTTGAATGGACCTGAAAGTGGGCGAGCTGGCGGGAGGTTGCGGCTTTGGTGGCGGTGTATTCGGCGATGTTGGCGGACATCGGCTCGAGAGAGAAGTGATAGCCTTGGACAAGAGCCTATATAAGAGTGTTAGTCAACATAGCAACACTATCATCTGGTGGTGGGTGATATATAGATGAGCTTTCATGGATACATAGAATGCACGAAGAAATCAGAACCAGTTGCGTACCTTGTCGGCAGAGGGTGGAGGAGGTGCGGCCATGATGCGAGAGCCGAGAAGTCGTTGATAGATAGAAAGCCCCTGGGAAGAAGAAGAGAGTACGCTTAGCACACTCGCAAAAAGTACGGCCGCAGGGAGAGAAAAAGACGAAATAGAAGACAAACAACAAGATCCCACAGATGAGGACGAAGAAAAGACACCCAACACCGCGCCGAAAGAGATATTAGAGGCGAAAAAAAGGAAAGGAAAATGGCGATGCTGGGTGGCGGGGTCAGACCTCGTCGAAAGCTGTCGCTCCGAGGAAAGGAAAAGAAGAGAATAAAGCGGTCCGCGGGGCTTGTCACATTTGGATCTGCGCCAACCATGTCTGTGCGTCAGTTTCAGCCCTACCCGCCGTCAAGATGGGGGGGGGGGGGGGGCTGTACGCAGTGTGAAGCAGGCAGGTCGCACTTATTAACAATATACCGAGGAGAGATGATATTGTATGTGAAGCGTGTCTTGGTGATGCGGAAATCTATAACAGGTTCTGCAGCGAACCTCCTAGGATTATATACTTTTAAAACTCTCTCAAATTGATTTAGAATAACTTCAGTAAATAGCTGTTATTCTACGGAGACGCGTAATTCTAAGAATCCAAGTCAGTCATCAGAGTATGCAAGCCGATGTTGGTTCAGCTGTTGGGTCTGTTGGCCCAGACCTGCCTCGACGATCCGCCGGTCTTTCTCACAGTGGGTACAGCCACCCTGTATGAAATGGTATAGCTGATGCGAAAATTCATCCCGATGACTAGTCGTTACATTCAGTCGAAATAGTCCGAGTCTGATTTACTGGCTATTAGGACATATTGCTCTTGCGCTGCATCGCAATATTTGCAGGTCTTTAACGGTGAGGTTAAGCAAACGGTAGAGAATGAGCACTTTTGATCTCCGTGTGGCTAATAATCGGAATAGGACGAGCGAGCGGAGTCAGGCCACAGCAGTCTCGAGCAATGAGGTAATGTTCGTCACGTTGGCGCTGCTAACAGAAAGCTGGGCAAGTGACACAAGTACCCAGAATAGCCTCATACAAATGAGGGGTCCTCTCTTTTGTACACATGGCTTAGCTGTACAGTTCCAAGTTCTGACAGCAAGCTAAGTCTCTGCGTAAACGACCGGACAGGGGGTGCTGCAAACATTTACAGGGGGGTGCTACAAACATTTAAATGTTTGTAGCACCCCCCTTACGCGGACGTCTGTCATGGCTTGAACCTTTCACATTTTGCCCAAGCTAATCCGGGAATGGCATCCAAGCTGGACGATCTCATGGACAAATCTAACTCTTTGGACTGCATGGCTTCCGACTACCCATGTCAGGTCGACCTCCTGAACCGGCAGGTCAGAGCCGCGATGAGGGTCCCGATGTCCCGGCTCCGGTCCACTGTCGATCATGCGAGTGGGGACGTCCTTCCGAGCAGGAGCAACGACGACGCCAATGCGGATCGGGAGACAACCAAGGTACAGAACTCGGAGCAGCAATCACGCTCAAATTACAGGTCACCTGTCCTGCCGAGTTCGGGCTTCGGCCCCAGCGACGCGGCCACTCCATTACCGACTGATCCAACTATGGCACTTCGGCGCGATGCGGGAGTCCATCCCAGATCAACCATAAGCCTCCAGCTTCCGGGCGAACCCAATCTAACAGTCAATTCCTTTGGCCAGTTACCCGATCGTTTCGGCAACCAAGTAGCCTCCGAGATGACCAGGTTCCTGCCTTCTGAGATGCGAGCGCAGGCCGATGAGTCTCCATCCCTGGACTCTACCTGTTCCGATGCTGGCCATCCCAGAAACACCAGCGGGTCAGGTCTCGGCCTAGGTTCCCATCAGCAAGTATTCACTTCAGCTCCGCAATCGTGTAGCGAACTGGTTGTGGACTTCCGTACGATCCATCCAGTCTCTCCGCCATTCCTCATGCCACGTCTGGGATTCCCAGAACAGGAGTCCAGCGGCCCAGCCATGGAGTCGCACATGGGGGCCATAACGAAAATGCTAGATGGCGGACACCATTCTCAGGAAGTATGGGGTTTGGATGATGATGCTTTCGAGAATCTTCTCAACGACATGGACATGCTACCTAGTACGTCTCAGAACAACAGCTGGTCGGGCACAACCATCAATCAAATTATAAACTCTAGGGGATACTGATGGCATTTGATGGCACTTGAGGTGGTTTTAGACGTAGTTCAGAAGCAGTTGTATTCGTAGTCAAATAGTTTCGGGCACCTTATTATGTGTGCAACCGCCCTTCTCCTTTTCCGGCGTCTCTTAAGCTGGTGGCAGGTGGTGTGTCGAAAATGATGGCGTGCAACCTAACTTTTCCTTTTACAGTGATGCCAACCCCTGAGTTGAGTACGTACGCCACCCGTGGTACATCCCATTTCGGAGAGAAGATTATCTCCTTTTCCCTGCGAAAGATAACAGAGACGATCGGATTCTCCACAGGCAAGTCTTGCGGGATGATCACACAGCTGGTACCATCTCCAAGGGGAAGCGTGGAGTCTTCAACAATCAGGTCCATCGTTGTGAAATCGATTGGGTGATGCTCCCAGCCGGCGTAAGCCTTCTTATGATTTCATAAGCAACGTCAAGTGGTGTTGATACAGTGCTTGATACGTACTAGCCCTTTCATGTATTCCGTAACAAAGTCTGTTTTCTCTTCTGTCCGTGGAACTTCATAGACCGTAACATCTTCGGCTTTGAACTTTCTGAGCTGGTCAAGGTCCAATACCCCGTCGGCCGTCAGCTGCAAATTGTCGGCTTTTTGCATCAGATACTCGAGCCTCGGGGATAATCTCAGAGCTGTCACGCCCCTATGGCTTTGTGTGGTTTGGACTGGCTCCATTTCGATTGCCGTGCGCAAGCTGGGTGAGAGAAAATAGCAAGTGGAAGCAGGGCGGGGTTTCTAACCGACGAGTGGGGTCGCATGCTACTCGTGTGCCCTCGCTGAATTTGGTGTGACGGGAAGATCACAGCTTTGAATCATCAACCTCTACACCGCGCAAGCTCTGGCTAACCACCTCGAAGTACAAAATTAGGGTGTCAGGCAAGGGGGTTCGCGATCTCGAAGCAAAAAGGGGCCCGGAGTTAGGTTGCACACGTGACGTGACGTGGTAGGATTAGGGAGAAAGGGTACGAAGTCTAGACGAGTCAGGTTCATATTTATGGGCCGCGGCCGGAAAAGCATAAACACCGGCATCCACATATGCTAACCCCGAGCCTCCGTACAAGTGATGACTTTGTGGTCCTTCGACAACCGGATGGTTGCTAAGACATTCTGCGAAGTAGACGATGGGCATAATGTATATTCAGATTGTTTTCAGACGCATCCTTCAGCGCCTCCCCACAATATGTCGTTCATCATAGTTCTACTGCTGTTTGCTGATGTTGTTCCGCCGGAGCTGGACGTAGATGACGTCATCGAGGGGGGGAGGAATGCGAGGCTGGCTGGTGACTGGCGCCTGGCATTTTGAATTCGAGTTTCATACTTTGAAAATGGTATCAAGAAGTCTTTACTGCCAGTTTGCGGTTTTCTGCTGCTCTTGCGCACTGATGTAAACAGGACGCTGGTCTTCTTATAGGCAGCTCGAACCAACCGTCTACTTTGACCAGGGCAGGATAACGCATGGAGTCTCCTGCCGCGCACTGTTCTGTGGCTAGAGGAGGGCCCGACAGATGCGGCCGGGCAAGGTAATGCATCTCGATAGTCACCTTTCTCAGAGGATTCACATAGGGCAAGGGTGGGAGGCATGCATGTCACAGAACTCGGCTTTGAGGGGCCTCTTGGAGCGCCCTGTTCCAAGCCCTCTGACCTGTTCAACGATGCTTTTTTCTTCAGAATCCGTCGACTACTGGCGGAGTCAACTCTTTTCATAACTGTTTTTTTCTTAGCATTTTCATACAATATCACTCCAGAGACAACTTGGTTATGACGTGACTATATCGTATTCAAGCTACAATGCTTGCAGGTCATGCCACGGTTAAGACAGCTAAGATTGGTATACGTAAGGTGTGCAAAACAGAATGGTATCAATAATTGCCGAGCTATTGGCCGTATAAAGTCATTTGAAAGCTGAAAATTGACACAAAACGTACCACCCTTGATGCTGTTGTTGTTGTTGTTGTTGTTGTTGTTGTTGTTGTTGTTGTTGTTGTTGTTGTTGTTGTTGTTGTTATGCTTTAACGCCGTGGCGGCAAGGACACAGCCGCTAGTCTGTTGTCAGGCCCACATCACCATAAGCGAGATGCATGAGTTGGATGTTCAGAGGTATGCATTTACGCCCAAATATGGGATATTTATATTAGCTCCATGCAACCTCCTTTTTCTTAGTGGATGCGCCATTTTTCAGCATATTAGTTAGTTATACATTAATTAATTAGTTTTTATACTTCACACTATAATTACTAACTATACTATTACTTAATAGTTATAAGCCTAGTTAATTTCTAGTAAGAGTATTTTAAATTATAAAGTTATTTTCTAATAATAATTAAAGTTATAAATTAATTATAGAGTAGATCTTTTTATAATTAAAGTTATTATAATCCTAAGTATTTAATTCAACTATATAATACTACTAGTGATTATATTAAATAAGAAAAACTTAGAAAGAGAGGAAAATAATTCCCTACTAAGTAATAAAAAATCCCTTAAATTAATTACTAAATAAGAGAAGCTTAAGATAAGCTTAGATAATATAAATATAAATACCCTGTACTTGTATAGTAATAATAATTAGGTTAAATAGTTTAGCTATATTATAATAACTACTAACTAGTATAGAGTTAAGGAGTATACTAATTTAAATAAAACTATTAATAATAAAAAGCCCACTCTCGTATTACTACTAGACAATAATCCATTATTTAATAATAGAGCTTAAATTACTAAATTTAAGTATTAAAATTAATTAGAGAACTATAAATATATTAGGGATAACCTAGTTAAACTAAGTAGAGATATTATAATATTAATTAATTAGATTTATCTTAGCTAAGTAATTAATTAACTTAATTCTTAATTAATTCTTAAAGCCCTATAATAATAGCTCTAATTAAATAACTTCTCAAAATAATACTATATTCTCTAATAATATAATACTTATTTTTAATTAATTAAATAATCCTAAGTATCTAAATAATTAATTACCTATTAGGAAATACTAGAGGAAGTTATAATAGTAAAAATATTATTCTTAATAAATTCTATTTTTTAAGTCTTAAACTTCCTAAATACTATTAAAGAAATAACTCTAGATTATTATATTAGTACTACTTTCTCCTTCTTAAATAATAACTATAGAAGTAAGGAATAAGAGAAGGGAAATAATTAATCTTCTTTTATATAAATATTAAATATAAAGTAGGCTTACTAATTTTATTATTAAGTATAAATATTTTACCCTAACTAGCTTATATTATTTAAGCCTCTATTATTAAAATAGTTTAAGGGCTTAAGTTTTATAACCTAGTAGGGAGAGAATAAAAACTTAAAAAGTTTAGAGAAAAAAAAGTAAAAGTATAATAAACCAGAGTACCTAGTATATTATAAGTTCTATTAGGTATTAGAATACTATTATTTAAATTTATATAAGAGAAGGTCCTTATATAACCTTAATTCTATAATAAATAAGAAATATATTAAGGCTAAATAAGTATAATTAAATAGACTAGAGAACTAGAGTATTAAGGAGAAGCTAGAAAAAGAGATTAAGTAATTAAGTAATAGATTATTATTATTTAATAATTAGAGGAATAATAATAATAATAATTATTAGGTATTATAATTTAGATTTTAATTCTAAAATTATTATAATAAGATGAATATATTCCTTTATAATTAGAATACTTAAAATAATAATAAATTAATTTATTCTTTCTCCTTTTATACTTTTAAATAAGTAAGCTTTATTACTAGTAATACTCTCTAGAGTAATATAATTATTAATTATAGAATTATATTTTATATTTATAATAATATTAATTATATAAGTAATTTTAATTATACTTAGTAAAAGTAAATTCTTATAAGTAGAGGGATAATTATTATAGAGGTAGTTAGTAAAATAAAAATTAAGCCTAATTAAGGGGGTATAGGAAAGAAGGGTATATTAGCTCTAAATATATAGTATTACTTATTATATTTAATAATATTACTCTTAATAAAAGTCCTTTAGGATAAAGGCCTTATATTTATTACTAAGATTCTAGGCTTTAAAAATAAAAAGGGAGAAGTTCTCTATTTTACCCCTTATTAATTAGGATAGTATATTATTAATTATTATTCTTAGGAAGAAGAAGAGAATAAACCTAAGTAAGTTTAATTTAATATTAGAGATAATAATTAATTATATACTAGGTTTAAATTCTCTAAGGATAAGTAATTCTTAAAAGTTAAAGCTTAGTTATAGTATAAAAAACTAAATTACTTAAGTATAAAAAATTTAAACTAAATAATAAAGATTATTATAGGTATTAAACTAAAGAGAATTACTAAGAATAAATATAAAGCCTATATAATTAGTAAAGTAATTTAATAAGTCTTAAAGAGACCTCCTAACTATTAATTTATAGTACTAGGGAACTATATTACTATTAACTTCTTCTCTATAAGTAATACCTATAATAGAGAGAAGTACTTCCTATTATTTATAAATTAATAATTAGACTTTATTTAGGGATAAACCCTAAGAACTAGAAAAGAGGGCCTCTAGGTAATTTAGAAGATTATTACTTATTTTAAATAATAATATAGTATTATAGTATTTATTATTTAACTTAATTAGAATATAATTCTTAGGAATACCTTTAATATATAGGTAGTAATAGAAGGAATACTTATTAAAAGATTAGTAAATTATATAAGTACTTAGAACCTTATTAAGAGGTATAGTAGGATTATATTTATAATTATAAAATCTCTAAAATATTAATTATAATTTCCTAAATCTATAATACTAGAACTTATTAGAATAGTAATTTATCTAGTAAAGAGGCTAAGTTATTATTATTATAAATAAAAGACTTTAGAAGGTCTTATTAATAGCTAGCTTAATAAATAATTAAATATCTCCTATTATTAAACTAAGCTCCTATAAATTAATTATCTTAAGAAATATAAATATTAAATATACTTATTAATAAAAACCTATAAAAGGGATAAGTAATATATAAATAAGACTTTATTAAGAGTATATATTAATTATTTTTATAATTATAATAGTATTAATATTTATTAGATTTAAGTACTACTATTAAGTAAAGTTCTTTAAACTTATAATATTACTTTTAATAAGAATATTATATATAATCTAAGGATTAAGAATACTAGTTAATTATACTAATAGGAACTTTAATTTATATTTAAGTAACTTAAAATTAAGAACCTAGACCTAATTATAAAAGAGTTACTAATAAACTCTATACTATAGAATAGAGATAAATAACTCTATAAAACTAATCTTTAGTTACTTAAGGAGAGCTAATTTAAGTTAAATA
Organism: Colletotrichum agaves; assembly: GCA_036785465.1. Taxonomy (NCBI): domain Eukaryota; kingdom Fungi; phylum Ascomycota; class Sordariomycetes; order Glomerellales; family Glomerellaceae; genus Colletotrichum; species Colletotrichum agaves. The sequence goes on along the minus strand of JAXISO010000314.1, from coordinate 18,597 downwards.
CTAATATATAACTACTAAACTTAATACCCTTAAGAGAATAATTAATAATACTAACTAGTCCAATTAAGGGAGTAATAGAAGAAATAAATATTACTTAGGAGTAATAATAAGTTACTAAGTTAATTAAAATTCTAAAGTCAATAAATAACTTAATTTCCTATTTAATAATAATAAAGAGAGAAAAGCCTAGAAATTCTTATAATAATACTTTATTTAATTAGAGAATTCTAGTTAGATAAGTTAATTATTAATTAAGTACTACTATAAAGTTATTAATAAGAAAATAAATAAAAGAGACTTCCCTAAACTAATTTAATTTCCTATTATTAATAAATATAATTAAGAATAAGGAGTAGAAAAATACCTTAGTAAAAAGCTTAAGTAAAATCTATTATTAAAACCTCTTACTAGTCCCTATAAATTATTTAGTAGTAAGGAAATTATAGGATTTATTATACTAGCTGGTTCTAATACTTTGGTAGTAGAGATGATAGGTCTACTGTAGATGAAGTAAAAAGTGGGTTGATTAAGGTAAGTTATTTAGAGAGGGAGGCCTCGAAGGAAGGAATGATATCCGGTTGAGGAGGGTCACGTGTAGTTATGTGTGGATTATGTGACTGCCTATGTGACTGCCGGAGTATCTACTCTGAAGTCTTGGATTTGTATGGGATCCGGTGATATGGGTGAATATCCTAATACTAGTAGTTTTTCTTTTATACTAGGATTTACCTAATATACCCTTTTAAATATATAAATTAAATAGTTTTGTAATAATTATAAATATACTTTAATAGTGTGAAATATACTCTCTTTACTCTCTACTCCTCACTTATTTAAGTAACTTATTCTTCTATATATATTATAATCCTATTTATATTAATAAGGTAGTGGAGGGCTCTATTTAGTGAGGCCTTTGTGAAGGTATTAGTAGGGTTATCTTTATTATTAACTTAGTAAACTTTAGTAAACTCTTATTACTTATATAATTAATAGAGAGTTATAATATTAATTATTAATTATTTCTCTTTTATAGTACTAAGTTTAATAAGGTACTTATATAGTGAGTATGAATTAGTGTATATTATAGTGGGTATTATATTAGGGATTTGTAGTTTAGTAGTGATCTTTTGAAGAGTTAATATAATAGTAAAGGCTAGGTCCGCACTAGTGACTATAGTGTAGATTTTAGAGGCTAATATACTATAAGTAACTTATTTATACTTAGTTAAGTTATAGTGGATAATATTATTATTAATTGTGAATAATATATTATGGATCTTTTTATTAGCTAGGATAATAATATAACTAAGTTATAATGTTAGGTCCTAGTTATTAGTAAATAATTTATTTATAAATATAAATAGTTTTATAGTGGGTAGTAATAATATAGTAAATATAAGGCTATGCTTAAGATTATTCTTTAGTTATAAAAGTTACTTATTAAGGGTAGTAATATTTTTATTAGAGGGGTCCTAATATTATATAGTAGTTAATAAGTTAAAATAAGTTTTAAGTTAGTAGATTAAGGTAATATAAGTACCTTGGGCTTGTTATTTAATATATTACTATTTTTTAGCTATGGATTTAATATTAATAAGCTCTAATTTAAAGTCTTAGCCCTTTTAATAAAGGGTTATAAATTTATTTATTAATAATGTAATAGTACTATTATTAAATATAATTAGGGTTTTATAGGTTAAAATCTTCTTTAGCTTAGTTATAAACTTAGTTTTAGCTAGTTCCTTATTTTCAATAGTTAAAAAGAGCTCTATTAATAAATTAATAGTATTATTAGTTTATATACTAATAATAGTAAAATGGGGGCTTAATTTATTTATTAATAATAGATATGGATTAAAGGAGGAACTCTCTATTTATAGTTTATCCCTATAATAAGTACTATATATTGCCTATTAGTAAGTACTAGCTTCTATAATTCTATAGAGAGGCTTTATAACTTTTATAATAGTACTAGGGGGGTATTAATTTTAAATTTAATTAGGAAGGTGGGTGTAAATGTCTCTAGTTAGTAGGGTTTGGGACTATATGTAGGCCTGTGTAATGTCTTTAATTTAGATTTAATAATTTGGACTAAGGGATAAAGTAATTAATAGTAGTAAATATATATTATAGTATTAAATAGTAGGAGATTAAGTTAGAATCCTATGCTTTTTAGTATTATTAATACTATAAATAATTAAATAGGATTTCTTAAATAGAGTTATTATTTTATTTTTAACTTTATTAATTATTTAGGATTAAAAGAGTTAACTATACTACTTATTAGGGTTAAAAGTCTTAAATTTAAAGATTTCCTATTAGAGTAGGGTATTAATTTCTTTTTCTTGTGACTTTTTAAATAGTAGTCCTTCTATGGTAATTTTCCTAGCTTTTTAGAGAGTAAGGGAGAGGGCTAAATCTACTATTTTCTTAGTAGTTATAAAGATTATATAATTTACCTCTTACTTAAAAGTATTATTTAAGGGGATAGGGTTTTTGTGGGGTCTATTATAGGGATATTAGGTAATAATATTAGGAGTAATTAGAGTTATAATTTCTAGGTTTAGTAGAGTGGGATTAGGGTTTTAGTTACTCTTATAATTATTATTAGGGTCTTTATACTAGGGTTTAACTATAATAGAGGGAAAATCTTAGGGACCTTAGGGTAACTTAATAGTAATAGTTTTACCTATAATTACTATAAGGTAATAAGAGCCTTACTAGCTCCCTTTTTTATGGTAAATATATACCTAGAATTAAAGGGGGAGATTAATAACTTTATTAGTAGTTAGGTTATTATGAGTAGTAAGGGTATCCGTAACTTTATATTTAGTAGTCTCCTTATATAGATTATTTATTATAGAGTGAATAGCTTTAGTTCTAATAGTAATATTAGGGGAGGGGGTAGAATTATTATTAATTCGTGGGTAAGTACTAAAAATAAGTAGAGTTAGTATTAATTTATTAGGTCTAGTAGTATTATTAATTACTTTAATAGTTATTTAGAGTATAAAATTAGGCTTAGTAGAAAGTAATTCTTATTAAATAATAGTATAGGCTTATTATAAAGGGCTATAGTACCTCTTTGTTTTATTAATTTAGTGGTAAGCTTTAATTAGGACTACTTTAATAATAATAATTATAGATTTAGTGCTCTTTTTAAAAATTTTAATAGTAAAGTTAAGGCTAGTATTAGTAATAATTTAATTTAGAGGGCCTTAGTATATATAGATTTAGTAGAGGTAGAGGGTCTCTTATATTATCTTAGCTAAAATATTAGGGAGAAAATAGGTAGTATTAAAGCTAGTTATTAAATTGATAATATATAGGGTTATTTTATTATTAAGATATATTATATTATAGATAATCTTATAATTAAAGAAGTAATTATTCTTTAGTATAAATTTAAATTATTAGGGGCTTCCCGTATTTAGTTAGTAGTATTAATAAATCTTTATTAATTACTTAATTACTATAGTTTAAATAGAATAGCCTACTTACTAAAGGAGGGTAGCTAACTTAGTAATAGAGGGATGTCTAAAATAGTAGTATAATTAATAAAGCTTAATATTTATTAAATAGTTGTTTTGGGTAAAAGTTTACTTATTATTAAGTAAAAGCTAGGTGTGGCCCTATTTATGTATAACTAGGGTAGTAGTTCTACTTTAAAGTAGGTAGTTTTAGAGGTTATTAAAATAGATCCCTAATTTATTTATATTTCTTAAGTAGAGTAAAAATGGGGTATTAGAGGGGACTATATAAAAAACTATATCTCTAAAAATAGTGGAAATTATAATAGTACTAAAGGAGTTTTTAAAAGGTTTGTCTCTAAATTAAACTCTTACCTAATTAGTATTTAATTTATTGATTATGATAGAGGAATATAATTATTAGAGAGTAGTAACTTAATATTATTCTACTATAGAGACTCTAGTAGCTCCTAAATTTAGTATAATTCCCTAAAAGACTTTTTTAGAGTATTATTTATTAAGGGTAAATAATTAAGTAGAATAGGGGTTTCTAGGTAAAATAAACTAAGTAGATTAAGATAGGGGGTCTTTAGTTTTTATAGTTAGATTAATCTTTATAATTATGTGGAAGATTACTTAATTTAGTAGTATTATTACTAATTTATTATTATTAACTATAAATATAGAGTTTATAAAATGGGTAGTAAAATTACTTAGGGGAGGGGATATAAATTTAGGCTAATCCTAGTAATAGTATTATAAGTATTATTAGACCTTATTATTAGAGTTAAATTTATTATTATTATTATTTATATTATTAGTATTATTATTACTTTTATAATAAGTGAGGAAAGTACTAAATTTATCTTCTATTATATTCTAAGAGTACCTGGACTTAAACTTACTAAATCCTAATGTTTTCTTAGCTTTGGGGTATTTCCATATTTAGTACCCTAGTTTACTATAAGTCTAGTATTTTCTTATATTATTATGGGAATTACTTCTATTCTTATATATTAAGTAGTACTAGTTTAATTAATCTTCACAAGAATAAGGCTAAAATTTATAGTTATTACTTCCCCTAAAGTTCTAGTTATTATTACTCTAAAAATATCTATCCATATATATCTAGTTATACTTTTCCTAGTTATTATAATTAGTAATAAATTAGGATAACTTATTATTTATTTATAAAATTATATTAATAGTAGATTAAAGAGAATTAAAGAGGCCCTAAATTATAGAGGGGGGGTTATAGAGGGTAAGCTTATATTCTTATATTCCTTAGTAGGCTTTAATAACCTTATTTTTTAATAGTAGTTTACTATTAAACTTGGGGCTAAGTGTGGGTTTTAAGGTAGTAAGAGTTTTAAATAATATTTTAAGGACCTTAAATTTAGGCTTTTTAGGGTATTAATAAAGGAAATTAATAAAAGTAGTATTTTACTATATTATCTTATTAGCTAATTAAAACTCCTCTATTTTAAAGTAACCCTTTATATTATTAACTATTTAACTAAAAGTTAGTAAAATTACTACTTTTATAATATTATAATAATATAAATCTTAGGTATTATTCTTTAATATAAGGGAGAAGGCTTTAGTATATTAATTAGGGGTAATACTAGTTTTAATATAATAATTCTTAAAAATAGTAAGTTTTATATTTATAATATTTAATTTATTATTATTATACTTTATACTCTTATTAGTATAAAACTTAGTAAGAATACTAAGTTAATAAGAGATAGGGGAGTTTAAGATGGGCTATGGATAATAGGGTATAGAATATTATTTAATTAGAGGAGTAATTTAGGGTTTAAATATTATAAATAGGTTCTAAATAATATTTTAGTCTATAGGGGTATTCTAAGGAATAGTAATAACTAGAGGGAGGGTTTAAGGGATATAAGTAGGAGAGATTAGGGCTAATAAGAGTTTTGCTACTCTTATAGGGAGGGATTAGAGTAGAAGAGTAGAATAAGTAATAATATTAGGAATAATTATTTCTTCCTAATTAATAGGTTCTATTAGTTCTTAGTAGAATTTAATATTTTTATTTTTATAGGTAATTAACTTAGAATAGGTACTTTTAATAGTTTTAAAGTCCTTTTGGGTTTATAAGTAATAGTTGGGTTTAGTAATAGTTTTTATGAGGTTTTCCTTAATAAAACCTCTATTATAATTAATAAAAATACCTTTATATAAGAGAAACTTTTAAAGAGCCTTAATTATAAGACTATTTATATATTTAAAGGTGTTTATATAGTCCTTAAAAATATTCTTAAAGTTAGATTATAATTACTTACTTTATAGGTTTTATTTAATAAATATATTAATATAATAGGTAGTAAAACTTATAATTTTAGTGGGGTTTATTTTCTTATTATTAAAGGTGTATAAATAATTATATATTAAGTAGTTAATAAGGCCTTTAAATTTATTAGGAATAGGGATTAAGGACTTTTAGTATACTAGGCTAATGGGGGTATTAGGGGTAATTAATATAATACTTAAAAGAATAATAAAAGGAAATAAATTATAAGTAGACTAATATTAATATTATAAATATAAGTACTTTCCCTAGGTTATAGTTATTAGGGGTTAATCCATTTAGTAAATAAATTATAAATACTAAATTTAAATATATTTATTTATTCTAGTTATTATTTCTCTTCCTAAAAAGGGGAACTTAGTTTTCCTAAAGAGGGAACTTAGTCTTTAACCCTAAATAGGGGCTTTCTAAATAGGGAATTTTATAAGGAGGGGGTATTAAAGAAGAGTAGGAGATTTTTATAATACTTATCTTTCCCTAGAAGGGCTTCCTAAAGAGGGAAAACTTGGTACTTTTAGCCTGAAAAGGGGCTTCCTGAAAAGGGGATTTAACTTAGTTGACTAGTCCCTAAAAGGGGTTAAAGGGTCCTTCCTGAAAAGGGAATTATTATAGTTATTAATTAGGCTAGAGAAAAATAATAATAAATAATAAATAAGGAGGTAAATTAATAGATAATTATTTAGTTTAAGGGTTAATACTTATTATATATTTTAGTTAAATATTAATAGGAAGGAATAATAATAAGTAAATTAGTAGAATAATTTGAGTAGTCTAAAGGACTTAATATATATTATTTTAGTTTAGAAAAGTTAGGTACTATTAATATAGTTAATTAATAGTCCTATTAGATTTTTACTTACTAGTAGAAGACTATTTCCCTAAAGGTACTAACCTTTATTATAATAATAAACTGATTAATGGATTTGTTGAATAGTAATAAGGTTATAAAAGAGAGAGATTTAGGCTGGAGATAGTAAGAGGGAGAGATTTGGGGTAGAGGTTATAAGAGGGAGAGATTTAAGGTAGAGGTTATTATAAGAAGGAGGGGGTTTTAGAGGTATAAGAGGGAGAGAAATTTAGTACTAAATAATAGAAAATAGTAGTAAATTAAGTAATTTAGTATAATTAATTAAATTAATAAAAAAGAGACTAAATAAGTTAAATTAATAAAAAAGAGGTTAAATAAGTTAAATATAATTATTACCCCTCTTAAGTGTTTTAGAGGACTAGGAGAGAGTATACTACTATAGAATTACTATTTTATTATTACTATTTATAGTATATTTAACTTATTATATAAATAATATAAAAAGGTAAGTTATTACTAGTGATAGGTAGTTTTAGTATGTATTTAGTGTATTCTCTTATAAAATTTCTTTATAAAAGAGAAGAGATTTATTTATTTTTAAGGTTAAATAAGCTAGATTTTAGTGGGTGTAGTAGGATGACTTACTTTATAGTAAAGTGAATTAGTTAATTTATATTATTTTATATAATTTACTTTATAGTAATTTAAAGAGGAAGGGATTAAATTAGTAATTTATTATTATTTAAATAAGTTAATTATTATTTAGAGGTATCCTTTATTATTAATTATTTTAAAAGGGATAAATTATAAATAAGGGGTAAGGGAGGTAGAGGAATAAAGGGAGAGGTATAGAATTTAGTGGGATTAATAAGGGAGGGTGAGAATTATTAAGGATTATTAAGGGAGGAGAATAGTCCTATTGAATTTAAGGTAGAAGAATAGTTTTTAAAGTTATTATAGAATAGTTGTAGAGGAGGTGTAAATTATGTATTTATAATTATTTAAAGGGTTAAGAGTATATAATATAATAGGAACCTTATTAGTGCTGAGGAGAATTAGAAATTTTATTTAAGTAGGGCTAATAAGGTTATTATGGGATGGACTAAGGTATTAATTATGGATTAGGGGATTTAAAATTTTACCTAATTAAAATATAGTTTAATACTTTAGAGAGTGGGATATAGAAGGGGAGGCTGAATTATTACCTTCTAAATTTATTATCTCTATTAGTATAGTACTTAATTGTAGAGGGAGGCTTGGGATTACTCTAGGATAAATATTATTTCTTTAATTTGGGAAGTGGTAAATTTTACTAATTTATAGTTTATTATATTGTAGTATAATAGTAAAGTTAATTATTAATTAGTATAGGATTTATTATATTAATTAGTTCTAATACTTTAGTAGTAGAGATAATAGGTCTATTATAGATAAAATAAAAAGTAGGTTAATTAAGGTAAGTTATTTAGAGAGGGAGGCCTTAAAGGAAGGAATAATATTTAGTTGAGGAGGGTTATATATAGTTATGTGTGGATCACGTGACTGCCTGCGTAACCGCCGGAGTATCCGCTCCGAAGCCTTAGATCCATATAGGATCCAGTAATATAGGTGAATATCCTAATAGAAATATTAATACTAGAATAAGTAGTTAATTATAATAAATATTAAGTATTAAATTATTTAAAATAAGGGAATATTTAAATTTATTAAACTTAAGAATATTAAAAAGGAATATTAAATTCTTCCCTTTAAATAAGTATTTATATATAAGTTTAATAAGTATAGTTACTTAAAGAAATTTAAGGTAAGAATTTATATAAGGGGAGACCTTTAACTAGAAAATAGGCTTAATACTTATATATTAATACTTACCTTATACTTATTTAGAAGTATTATAATAATTATAATAAAATTTAATTTTAAATTAATTTAATTTAATATTATAAATACCTTTATAAATATAATATTAGATAAGGTTATTTATATTTATTACCCTCCTAGATTTAATAAACTAAGTAAATACTTTATATTTTAAAAAGCTCTATATAACTTTTAATAATTATCTCTTTTATAATAATAAAGTCTTAAAATAACTCTATAACTCCTAAATATTAAACTATTAAATAAAAATAATTATATTTTTATTATAAATAGTATACTAGTCTTTATATTTATAAATAATATTATAGTCTTCTTTTAAAAGGGAGATTATATTAAAGTAAAAGATATTATTAATAGATTTAAGTTAATTTATAAGATAATAGAAATAAGTAAATTAAGTATATTCCTAGGTATTTAAATTATTTAAAATTATTAATAATATAAGTTATAGCTCTATTTTAATAAGTATATTAAGAAAATCTATAATAAGTTTAATATTAATAATATAATCTTATTATAAATAATAATAACCCTTATAGTATTTAATAAGTTAGTCCCTAATTCTAAATAAGTCTCTAATAATAAAATTTACTTATATTAATATAAATTTAAATTTATTAATTATATAATTATAATTACTTAGTTAGATATTATAAGAATATTATTAAAATTAGTAGAATTCTCTATAAACCTATTTACTAAGTATTATAAAGTAATTAATTAATACTTTATATATTTATAGTAAATAAGGTACTTAGTAATTAAATTTAATATTAAAAATAAGGGATTTCTCTTTTATACTTTAAATACCTCCTTTATTAATAATAATATTACTTATAAGAGTACTTAGGGCTATATAATAATATTATTTAGAGAATTAATTTTATAGAAGTTATTAAAATAATACTAAGTTATTATCTCTAGTATTAAAATAGAATTAGTAGCTCTCTTTAATACTATAAAAGAGTATTTTACTATTATTTAAATTATAAATAAACTTTAATTTAAGTTTAATAAAGACTTTTATATATATTATAATAATATTTAAATTCTCTAATTATTAATTACTAAGTAACTTTAAGTAATTAATAAATTATATTATATTAATATTAATAACTTATAAATATAATAAGAAATTAAAAAAAGTAAAATTAAGTTTAAATAAGTTAAAATAAATAAAATAATTATTAATAAGTTTATAAAAGCCCTTTTAATTTAAAATTAGAGTTAATTTATAATTTAGTTAAGTATAATAAATATTAGGGCTATAATTAATAAAAATAGCTCTTAAGAAATAATTTTTATAATTAAAAAATATATTATTTAAATTACTTAATTCTAGGCTATAAAATAAAATAAAATCTAATTATAAAATCCCTTTTAATTATAAGATTTTCTTATATTTACTTAGTTCTCTTTTATATAATTTAAGTTTATAAGTTTAATATTTCTACTTTATAATAAAGTTCTTTATTATAAGGTTTTATATTTTAATAATATAAATTATTATATAATATATATTAAAATAATAAAAGAAAAATTAGGACCCCTTCTAGGATTTATACTTAGTTTAAATAAGTATTATTTTAATAAGAGGTTTTAGAAATTAGGGGACTAAAGTTTTAATAAGTAGAAAACTTTATTAATAACCTATAAATATATAATCCTTAATTTTATAATTAAAATAACTAGAATTTATATTTTAATAGTATTAAGAAATAATAATTAATAGAAATTTATAACTTTAAATTAAACTTAAAACCTTAAATTAAGTTATTAACTCTTTTAATTAAGTATACTTAATTAAATAATAAATTATATTATTTAATTAAATACTCTAAACTTAATTTAAGGGGGAATTTTTATAATAAATTTAAATAATAATAAAATATATATATTATAAGTATAGTAATTAACCTTAGAATAAATTTATAATAAGAATAATAAATATAAATATAATTATTATTATATAAACCTTATAATAGTTTTATTTTAAAGTTTAAGGGGGTATATTAAGTTTATATTACTATAAGTAAGATATATAAGTTAAATATTCAGAGGTATATATTTATACCTAAATATGGGATATTTGTATTGGCTCTATGCAACCTCCTTTTTCTTAGTGGATACACCATTTTTCAGCATATTAGTTAGTTACACATCAATTAATCAGTTTTCGTACTTCGCACCATGATCGCTGGCTATACTGTTGCTCAACATCTGTCCTTCACTCCTCAATAAGAGGTCAAATACTATGTGGCATCATCCTCCAGGTCTCCCGCGGCCCGGCCTCATGGAATGACCATTGGATGTCTGCGAAGTCTGTGCCAGGTATCGAAGTGGATGTAACCTTCGTCGTCGCCTGAAAAGAGATTTCTCAAATTACCTTTGCTGCTGCCTAAACCCAAAAATTCCTATCTTTGCGACCTGGTAAGGCTGCCAAATTTCCTTCCCTAAATGTTCTTGAATCCCCACTCTTTTTGAATCTTCCCCGAAATATCCTTGTCAAACATCCTGTCAAAGACCCCTGTCGACAGAACGCCCAAAGCGAGCATCTCCATACCCAAGCTTTTATTTCTAAATTTCTATGTCCAAATTTCCTCACTGCCAAGCGGAGGCCTCACCACCCCTTCCACTTCCCCGACCTCCCCCCTCATCCACTCCATCCACACTCCAAATTTTACCAATACAACACTCCATTTGAATCAACCTCTAAACTAGTAGCCCAGTCACGCCCAACACTCATTTCTGCCTGAACTTTGACCTGCGGCGGTTGTGTCGATCGATCCCGAGTTCCGTACATCGTGGCCTTGCTGTTCACCAGGCTCTCGGAACACAGCCCAAACGTTGCCTGCGATCCACTTCTCGATATGTTTGACTACCACGACTTTCTAATAAATCGGCAGAATTAACCTTTCATGACTGGATAGCTAAGACTCGAGATCCCCCCTGCTGTTCTAAGGAAGAACGTGTTTAGTCACCCGAGCTGTTGTGGGCTGGCCAATTCCTCTCCAGATCGGATTCCGATGTCGGTGTGTCCATCCTCTCCATGCCCTCAAAACCTGACTAACATTCTATAGTTATTTGATGTACAGGCGCTCGACACGGACAAAAACAATGACGAATTCTTCTCCAACGCGAAGACGGGCGTCCAACCAGTGGTTGGGGCAGGACAGATGGTATACTGGCAGAAATGCACTGTGAGAGTCTTCGAGACTGGGAGGGAAGTCGGGCAACCCGTGCTTCGGGTGACTCAGTGCGATGGACAAGCATTTTTTAAGGAAAGGTGTTAGCCTTATATTCGAAAGAGGCAGGGTGAAAGAGGTATGAAATGGGCTGGAGTCAACCATAGAATCTTGTCTGAATGGTCGATGCTCTCCATTCGCCCAAACATACAGTTATCTTGCCACCCTCCTTCGCCTGGTTGGTTATCGTCATTGAGACGCCATCCGTACGGTTGCGCAGTTCCTCCTTCTCACGCTGGTATATTGGAGATGTGTAGGCAGCCTCGTACAAATCGCCTCGAAATATGCCGTAGACATCTTGCCGACAAGCCCTCAGTTTAATCGATGGGTCAGGTTCTATCTTGCCACCCCCCGCGCAACGCACTGATCTGACGCCGTCCTTGGTTTCTACCTTCACACCAAAGTACTCGAAGGCAAGGTCTGCTACCTTCTCTTCTGCAATTCCGATCTCCATTTGGCATCCGAAATGTTCTCGGACATATCCTTGTTGAAATAGCATCGATATATCAGCTAGCCATGTACCAGGCTGCTCTTTGCTCGGTATTCTTTGGATCGAGTCCCAGAACTCCTCTTCGAACAGTTCTTCGGCTGGCGCAAGAGGGGCTCCAACGTACACGTCCCCTTGTGAGACTACGTGGCCGAATATGTGTTCTGGAACGCTGTGCTCGGGATCGATGGAGTGCGTGTCTGCGCTGCTCGTCGTCGTGGACGGTTGTACAGAAGTCACCACATGGTTTTCGACAGTGGTGCCTAGGATGTCCTTTAGATGAGCAAACGTATCACTGGATGAAGTACGCACGACGACGCTTAGCGCCCTGCCTCGAGCCATTCGCTTCTTCGGTTTCCATTACCAAGGCGAGCTGCGCTGCGAAAGCATGCTGGCGTTCGATAGGCTGGGTGCTGAGGTCATTGAGTAAACGTCTTAACTCGGCTTTCCCAGAGAAACCGTGGTTCGATTCTGACGCTTTGCTCGCAGCATAGTATGCGCGCCAGGCCAGCTCGCTTCTGGCTAAAAGGATTTTTTGTGTCGAATTCTCATCGAACTACTTTGCTTTCTACAAAGCTTCTTCCACCCCGTGTAGACCACGTGTCAACTTCCAATACTGCTGAACCACCAGGTTGACAAGGGATCGCACAAGCAGTAGGTCACCACCCTCCATTAGGACAGTCTCCTCGGGGGGGGGGTTAAAAAAGAAGTCAGGGAAGGTATAGGGAAATTTGAAGTGTTGAGAGAAAGGAAGTTTGGTAGGCGGCACGCACCGCTCGGATAAAGCTCCCCTTGGCACACTCTCTATCCCTGATGTCCACCAATCCAGACAAATTGTTGGGAGGCAGCCCGCGCCCCGCATGTATACAATACTGAAGTGAAATTGGAGAGACATTTGGTAGGGTGGATGTCTCAGCGCTAATATATTAGTAATCGTGCATAAATACAGGCCCCAAGTTATCATCCAATACCTTTCAAAAGGATCAAAGGGATAGTGGGCAGTGCTACCACAAAACTAGCATGGGGTTATGGGTCGGCTCAAGTGCCTCTTAGAAAGGCGCTTCACAGCCACTTTCTATTATGAGTGCCTAATTCAAAATAGATTTAAACAAGCTGCACTAAAGTGCAGCACACAGGGAAGGATAAGTGTATTAGCGAGATGGACGACATAAGCTATCTTTTGGGCTACCCTGGAAACACGCTTCCCCTGAACGGGAGGCAGGACAGGGTTGTGCCGGAGTTTTCCCGTTGCGCGCACTGTCCATGTTGTAATCTCACAACACACCAAGATTTCGCAACAGCAAACCTTCTCCCGACACGCCTTTCAACGTCTGTTGCTTCATGAACAACTAAAAGCTTGCGCTCTCGACTTAGGTCTCGACTCAGGCATACTAGGTAATGTTCTTATCTGGGAATCTGGGAGCTTAAAAGGAGGTAATGGGAAGATCGGATGAGAACAGGGATTTATTAAAAGCAGAGCTTTGCAACGGGTAGCATTCGAGTATTACGTGGATGCTATAGTTAATATCTTGACTAAATGAATTGTGTATTTGTAAAATAGTGAATATGTCTCTACTATAGCTAAGACATAACTACCAATTAATCAGTTTATAGTGAATGACTAGTCCCACGGGCGCTTAAGCGTGCTTCTTATTTATTATAACTAGTCACAGTCAAATGCTAAAATTAAGATTCTTGAATCACGAATGCGTTTCTAGGATTTAATTACGCCAGCTAGACTTTAATTAAGAACCTTACTTATTAAAAGTATTAACCCCACTTATTATTATAACTCTATACTACCCAGTCACAATACCTAAGTCTCTAATATCCCTAATTATAAGTACTTAAGCTAAGGTACTTATACTAAGTATTTATATAGGTATTATAGCTAGCTTATTTAATAGTAGGGTTCTATTAATAGAAGCTAAGAATTAATACTATTAAATAGTACTAGGGCTTATTAAGTAAAATCTTAAAGAGTAAGTAATTATATTAATTAATTATAGTTATTATAAGGGTTATAATATAAAAAGAACTAAAAATATTCTTAGGAATATTTATAAAGTTAATTACTAAAAAGCTATAAAAATATAATTTTAGGGTAAGCCTAAGTTTATATTATAAATAAGTTTAAAATAAAATTTTTTATTCTTAGTTCTAAGTAATTAATTATATACTAGAGATAATTATAATTAATTAATATTATAGACTATACTTAAATAATATTAGCCTAGGCTTTACCTATACTTATTTACCTAGTCCCCACTTAGTACTTCTTTAGTAGGCCCCTACTAGGCCCCTTATATATAGACTTTTTATTTATTATGGGAAACTTCTCTTTTCCCTCCTTAGTTCTAAATAAATAGTATTTTATATACTCTTTAAATTAAATAAGCCTAAGCCTAGCTCTTTATATATTTAGAATTTAGTCTTTATTTACTATATTAATAATATTAAAGTTAAGTATAACTCCCTTTTAATAAATTACTTAATTAGTAAATAAAACTCCTAAAATAAAGTAAATTCTTAAATAATATAAAAATAAATATAATAATAATATAATAAAGAGAATTAATGCTCTCTATAAGAACTCTATAAGAGATACTCTTATAAATAAATTACTTTAATAATAATTAAAATACTTTATTAATTTTCTCTACTAGAGAATTATAAAACTAATAAATAAGTTAATAAGAAGGAATATTACTATTTTAGAAAGCTACCTAGTACTACCCTAAGTACTTACCTCTATTACTCTCCCTATAATAAAGAATACTTTAACTTTAATACTAATTATAACTCCTACTATATAAATAGTTAAATATATTATTCCCCCCCTAATAATTATTTACTATTAAAAGCCCTTACCTCTCCTATTAAAATTCTTAGGTAAATAAAGGGAGTACTAAACTTAGGCTTAATAAATAAGAACTAAACTTAAAATTAATAAGTAGTTCTATAATAATAACTTTAAATATTAATACTTAATTAATATTATTAAAATTAGTGATTTCTATATTATCTTATTATTACTACCCAACTGCGAGAATTTCGCGCGGAGATACAAGACTCACAAGTCTCATAACTATGGGTCATAGACTAACTATTCTACGAACAAGCACCCCCTAAATTTAACACACCCCCTTAGGGGTTATTAATACCTACTCAGTATACCCCTATAAATATCCTCACAAATTCTAAATAACCTTATTTTTTACTATAAGAATATTATTCTCCTTTATATTAATAATAATAAATACCTACTAAGTTATATAATTACTATTTATTATTATTAGAAAAATAACTAATAACCTCTCTAAATTTTATAATTAATTAGTATTATCCACTACCCTTATATAAATCCATAATATAAATAATATTTTACCACACTCCTATTTATTAATTTTTAACTTCTTTTCCTTACCTTTTTAAATTATTTATAATTATAAATATACTTTCTTAAAAACTACTAAATAATTTACATAATTAATTACTAACTCTTCTTAAGTTATTTTACTTTTCATAATAATTTCTAATAAAACTCCCACACCCCCTACTAAGTTAGTTCCTACTAATAAGGTAATTAATAATTCTATTACTAAACCTACCCCCCCTACTAAATTAATTCTAATTAATAAGATTATTCCTACCCTAGCTAATAAGAATACTCCTAAGGTTAGTAATAAGTATATACTCCTTAAGAATAAGGAGGAAAATAAAAATAAAACTCCTACTAATAAGTTTTAGTACTCTTATACTTATTATTTAATTATTCTAATAAGATTTCTATAGAAAAATAATATTATTCTATTTACTAAGTAACTAAGGAGACTAAAATAAAATATACTAAGACTACTAAGAAGAGGAAGTAGAAGACTATTACTAAGAAAAGTACCCTAAAAACTCCTAAAAAAAAGAGTAAACCTATAAGTAATTCTAATTTAGGTAATTTAAAACTTTATAATAATACTAATAATAATATTAAAGAGTATAACCTATACCTTAATTATTTATTATTCTTTATTAAAAGTTCTAATAAATTTAATATATATTATAAGAGGCCTTATAAATATTACTATTACTATATATATAATAATATTTATTAGAATAATACTCCTATTATTATTTACCTCTATTAAGAACTTTATACTCTCTATATTAATTTATATACCTTAAGAGTTATATATATTCTAAATTCTTATTTTTTCTTTTAAGTTTTATTAATTTTCTATTTTAAATTATTATAATAAAATAAAATAAATTTTATTATATTATAAAAGTTATTTAAATAATTTAAAAAATTAATATTAATTCTAAGTAAGTAATTATAATAATAAAGCTTAATAGCTCCTCTCTTACCCCTATTTAAGTTATTCTTATTACCCCTATTACCCCTATTATACCTATTACTTTAATTACTCTTATTACCCTAGTTTTTACTAGAGCTACTCCTACTACTATTATACCTACTCTTATTTTTAAAGTACCTCCTACTTTTAGTATTATTATTCTTAATAAGACCTATTTAGAGATCCCTCCTTTTAGTAATATTCCTCTATATTCTTTTAGTAACTTTACCTCTCCTAATAATTTTAGTTTCCTCTCTCCTATACTTACTACTCCTACCCTAATTACTCTTATAGTTAGTAATTTAATTATAATCTCTTATTACTCTTTTAATCTCTTTCTAAGTACTATAATACCTAAGAGCCTAACTTTATAATTTCTTTATACTATACTTAATATATATAAATAAATTACTTATACTAGAGAATTTTTAAATTATTAAACTTATACCCTTTATAAGTAATTTTTATTTTTCTTATTATAAATTATAGTCTAAGTAGAATTTCTTATAACTTTCTTAGGGGCTTTATATTTATAAATACCCCTAACTTTCTAAACTTTAAATTTATAATAAAGCTCTTATTTTTACTCTCTTATTATTATTCCTTTATTATAAAACTCTTAATTCTATAAAGCTATTTATTAATTCTATTTTTTAGGGATTATTTAATTATATTAACTTTACTTACTTCTTCTTATTCTTCTTAAGTTTAGCCTTCTAAGTACTTTTAAGTTCTTAAGTCTTATTTTAAAATCCTAATTATACTTAAAAGACTTTAAATAGTTACCTTAGAAGTACCTTAGTAAGTCTATTAATTATTAATTTAACTAAGAGAGTATAAAAGACTCTTATTTAGTTCTTATAAATTTCCTAATAAAGTGAATAATTATATATATCCACATACTTTAGCCTTATTTAAAGCTATATAAATTCCTTTATTATTAATTAAATAGTTTAAAGGTTATTATACTAAATATAAATAGTTAGAGCCTTACTCTAAGTTAATAGGAAAACTGCGCGAGATCCTGGTACTAATAGGAGCCCAACCTAGAGCACTATAATAAATTAACTCATAAATAACGCCTCCTTTATAGTGTGTGAGAGTATAAGGAGTTTAACCTTAATTATTAAAGTAATTACTATTAATTACTTACTTACTTTCTAGGCTATAATCCCACTAAAGAGTTTTATTATAAAACCCTAGGAGCTCTTATAATTAATTATATTATCTCTAAAACTTATATTTAAAACTACTTCTAATATATTACTTAAGATCCCTAAATCCACTCTATACTTAGAGTAGAGGTAGTAAGTATTATATAAATATTAGAGAACTTAATTAGTAGTCTCTTAGTATTTTAGGCCTAGGTTTTAATTAAAATAAGTAAGTTAGTTTACTATAAAAGTAATATCTAACCTTATTATTATTATTATATATAGAATTATTCCTACTTTATATTAAAAGAGGTTTATTTTACTTACTAAGACTTTATCTTTATATAAGAGAAACTTAATTTATTCTATAGGAGTTATATCTCTTATATAAGATTTATAACCCTTAGGGAGAAGCTTCTTAACCTTCTTATAATATATAGCCTATAATAATTATAGTTATTAAAATACTCTATTATATAGAATTTTAATTCCTAAAAACTACTAAAGAAACCCTCTACTTTTAAAATAATACCTCCACTAAAATCTAATAATTACTTCCTTCACAAGAGCCTTATATAATTTTAGAAATACTAAAATATAATTATCAACATAAAAGAAAAATATTACCTATCCCTTCTACTAATAATAATCTTCTCTAGAAACTTAGGAGAAATTTAGCTCTTTAAGTCCCTTCTCTAGGTAATATTACTAAAGTAATAATAACCTCTAGAGGCTATAGAGAGCCTTTCAGAGTCTTAGTATACTCCTAAGTTTTTTATACTTAGGAGGTATTTATATATAAATCTCCTTATTAATTAGTATATATATAAATATATTTACTATATTATATTAGAGAAACTTAAAA